>VMDR010003202.1:0-75686 GCA_007922815.1 Macrotus californicus
TAAATGGTAGATAGAAGATAGACAGGGGGAGGTTAAGAATAGTATAGGAAATGTAGAAGCCAAAGAACTTATCTGTATGACCCCCATGGTCTAAAGGGGGGGAATGTGGGTGGGAGAGGGTGTACAGGACAGAGGGGAATAAGGAAAATGGGACAACTGTAATAGCATAATCAATAAAATATATTTAAAAGAAAAAATAATACACTGCTAAATAAGAGAATATAAAATAAAAATTATATAAAACTGCTACTTACAGCTCTATAAGAAATTATGCATACTCGTTGACAAGATTGAAGGGCTTTGTACAAGTAAGAATATAGTTGTTTAATATTAAATCAGTTAGGACTCTGTTACGGGGGCGGGGGAAAAACTGGCCTTGAAGTAATTTAGTCCAAAACTGGGATTTATTTGCTCCCAGACCCCAAGGAAGGGTTGAGCTATGGAGCAACAGAAGAGCAGGAATGCAGCTGGCCCACTGGACCATTTGCGACCAGGAGTTTCAACAGCATCAGGAGTCTCTTTTCAGCCCTAGATCCGCTGTTGGCCTCATTCCTATTCGTTATAACTGGCTTTGTCTGCATGCGGAAAGCATGGCCTCCCCAAGTCACATGGAACAATTTCTGCCTCCAAACAGGAACTCTCTCTATTCCCAACTTTTAATCAAGGCTGCTGTCCAGCCAGCAGGCACTGGTTATGGACTTTGACGGCCCTTCTTGGAATGAGGTTCCAATCCCTGAGAAGAAATCATTGGTGTTATCTTTCATTCCGTCAACTGTGGGCAGGGAGCCAGGTCACATAAGAGCAAAGCCACACTCACAGCAATTGTAGATTTGAAGTGATGGAAGCAGCAGTTCTTGAAAATAAGGTTTGTTATGGGCGGGGTGTGTGTGGGACGGGGGGGAGAATGTCAAAAAAAATAAACATCTGATCTGTGTAGAGTTATAGCTTTTATTTTCCTAATTGTTAAAATATAATAACTTCTAAAAAGAAAAGAAGAAAATTTTTAGTACCGAAAGTCATTTTTCTCTCAGTTTTACTTCTGTTCTATCTTGATTAGAACGTGTCTCGGCATCTCTGTTCAGTTTATGGTTCAACATGGTCACCATGTATTGGAAGTCCTCGCAGAACCAGGTGACTGATGTCCAGCTTAGTGTTACCTTTAGCTCTTCCCTGGTTGAGCATCAAAATAGTTCATTTGTTTGATGTTAGAACAGGGTACACTTGATATGTTCAATTTGCTTCAGTTTCAGCATTTGGGTTAAATCTCATTCACAGTTACACCCACGCTCTAATGTCCCCAAGGCACGAACCAGAGAAAAACCCCACACCCCCACTTGGCCACACAGACACACCTAGACATCCCCCTTTTCCCTCAGTATATGAAGGTAAAATTTTTTAAAGATAAATTTGCATACAAATGTAAAGAATCTTTTTTGAGGTCTTATGTAAAGTCTTTTAGAAAGAGCTTCCAAATTCTTATTCTTGATATGTCCTAGTAGCCGGAGCTAATTTGACTGCTGATGTATCATTCACCGAACAGATGAGAAAAAATGAGTCACTTCCAGGCATGTTTAATTTCATAGAATCTTAGGCTCCTAATTGAGTGGTTGATTCCCAGTTCTTCCAGGTGCAACCATGCCACGGACAAACGACTTTAACAGATGAAGATTTAGTGAGGGCTTAATAAGTTTTTCAGACCAGCTTTCAAGATTCTCTCTAGTTTCTAGGTACTATTAAAGAGCAACACATGTCCAGCGGTTGGAATGCTCTGGCAGTGCATCTGGGGACAGAAATGATTGTATAACATGACAGGATCAGCCTAGAGTGTCCAAACAGCAACAATGGAAATGACCAACAGCTGAACAGAAGGATCCCAGGGAGGCAGCCGTGATCCACACAAAAATCAAAGAAACTTCCAAAGGTGCTCAGGGCCCGTGTTCCAGGAGCAGTGCTTGGGCTCTTGGTAGTTCACTTCTTTCCTTGGCTCCCAGTGCATTCCCAGGTTCAAGGGCCTTTCCAAAAATGCCCTGGCAAAGCTCTCTGCCAGCCTACAATGCAAAGCATGACAGAGAGCATATTGCTAATTTCCAATGAAGGCTATCCTAATAAATAATCTAAGAAGCAAAAGTTAGAAGTCATGCGCAGTCCAAACTGCCAGAGAAGTGGGACCATAAATATAACAAAGAATTCTATATTGGGGTCATTTTTATAAACACTGGTTTAAAACTTCATTCACAGAGAACGAATTCTAGAGTTCATTACGGTTTCCTCCATCCTTTATTTATACTGTCGAGGCACCTAATTCTCCCCAGGCACTGACGTCTTGATCTTTAGTGAGATGAAAAGCACAGCCCGCAGAAATTTCTTGTCAATGCGCCAGAACACGGCGCCCTCCACACCGTGATGCCCTAAGTGTTTGGGGATTAAAGTCGTTAATCTTTCTCTTCCTTTTTTTTTTTTTTAAATCACAAGGGCCTTACTGGCATAGTGATTAGCAATTTTAGCCTTAGAAAGAAAGAGAGAGGGAAAGAAAGAAAGAGAGAGAGAGAAATTCTAGGCAAGAAAACAAACAGAACAGCTGGAAAAACCTAATCTCTTCTTGCTTTCCATTTAGTTGGCAAAACACAATCCCCTTTTGGAAAGAGTTTCCCTCCCACTCACCCCACTTTAGTCACTACATGTGTCCTCTTTTCCTATATCTTCTCATTTTTGTTTTCTTAATGCTGCTGTCTTTACCATTGAACAATTCCTAAGTGTTTCATTTATTTAATAAGATCCATGGCATGCCGGGACAGGAGGAGTACTATGCTAGGCACGGCGGGGTCATATACAGATAAATTCATCCTGAGTACTGACATCAAAAAGTTTTATTATCCCAGGAGAGGATATGACTGGGACATAAATAAGTATAATCGAAAGTAAAAGGTGGTAAGTGACAAAATAAATATAAAGTGACGCAGAAACTCGGGAAGAGAGAGATTCATCCCAGCTTGAGAGTTCAGTGCAAGTTCACAGAGGAGGTGTGCAGCTGAAGGGCATTCTCAGCAGCAAAAACAGCAATGAGCAAAGGCAGGGAGGCAGTGCGATCATTTCTAAGAAATGCAGAGGGACTGAGTTTGGCTGCAGCAGTGATCTCGGGGTGTGGTCCTCAGACCATCAGCATCAATGTCACCTGAGAAGTTGTTAGATATGTGAATTCTCAGGCCCCACCCCAGACCTACTGAATCAAAAACTCTGGGGTGGGGCTCCCACAATCTATGGTGTAACAAGCCCTCCAGGAGTGTCTAATGCAAATTCAAGTGTGAGAGTCACTGATAAAGGTATGTGGCACCTGGGGGCACACGGAGCAGGAAATCAGCTTTAAAAGAATATACATTCTGCTGCTGATGGTGGAGTGTTCTAACATCTGTCTATTTAGTTCTGAGCAGTCTGTAGTGCTTTTCATCCCTCCATTTCCTTTTGATCTTTTGTCTAGTGGCTCTGTTATTGAAATTGGAGTATTACAGTGTCCAACTACATTGTTGAGTGGCCTGTTTCTCCCTTCATTTCTGTATTCGTTTGTTAGGGCTGCCACAACAAAATACCACAGACTGGGTACAACCGAAATTTATTTTCTCACAGTTCTGGGCGCTGGAAGTCCAAGATCAAGGTTCCAGGAGGGTTGGTTTCGTCCGGGACCTCTCTCCTTGTCTTGCAGATGGCTGTCCCTCTGTGCACCCTGGGTGTCTCTTCTCATAAAGACACCAGTCAGACTGGATGGGGACATACTCTGAAGGGCTCATTTGAACTTAATTACCTCCTTAAAGGCCCTGTCTCTGAATACATAGTTGCTTTCTGCGATGCTGGGAGTTACAGCTTCAAAATACAGCATTTGTTTGGAGGGGAACGCAACTCGGTCCATAACAATTTGTAACTGTTATATCTTCTTGATGGATGTCTCCCTTGTCACTAGTCACAGTTTTCTTCGTAAAGACTATTTTGGTCTGATATTAATATAGCCAGTTCAACTCTCTTTTGGTTGTTATTCGCATGGTTCATCTTTTTTCAGACTTTTAATTTCAACCTATTTGTGTCTTGAGCTGAAGTGTGTCTCCTGCGGATGGTAAAGAGTTGGATCATGTTTTGTTTTTTAAATCCATTCTGCCAATATCTACCTTTTAATTCAGTTATTGTATTAGTGGTTTGCCCTGGGGATTAAAATGAACATCTTCAGCCCTGGCCGGATCACTCAGTTTGTTAGAGCACCGTCCCGATACACCAAGGTTGCAGGTTCAATCCCTGGTCAGGGCACACACAAGAAGCAAACAATGAATTCCATATATGAGTGGAACAACAAATCGATGTTTCTCTCTCTCTTTGTGTGTGTGCATTCTCCCTTCCTCTCTCTAAAATCAATCAATAAAACATTTTTAATTAACATCTTAATTTGTAACCTCCTAGTGTAGATTTATACCAAATTAATTGCGATCATTTACAAAGACATCGCTCCTAAGGCTCTGTTGCTCCCCTCTTCTCTGTGCTGTTATTCACATACAAGTTACATTCTTATACATCGTGTGCTCATGGACACAGAATTAAATTATTGTTGTATGTAGTTCTCCTTTAAATCAAATAGAAGATGACTGTTACAACAAAAAATAAAAATATGCTGGATTTTTATATTTACTGATGTAATTACATTTACCAATCAATGTCCTTTATTTCTTCATGTGGGCTTGTGTTCCTGTCTGGTGTTGTTCATTCCAACCCGCCCTTAGAATTTTTTAAAGGATTCCCTTTAGGATTATCCTAGGGAATTGAAATGGTACACTAGATCTAGACCAGGTTTCTCATTACCTTTAGGGAGGAGAGGATTTTCAGAGGTCCCTTCTCTGCCATTTCGCTGACATCCTTTTGTCTCACATTTGGAACCTGTCCTCATGGCCTGAGGCAAGGCCTCTGGCTTCTTTCTCCAGCTTCATTCTCTGCCAAGGCAGAAAATAAGGCCAGGACAATGCTTGTGAAGCATACAATGCAATGCTGACATCAGTTATTGAAATTTAAAAGAATTAACCCTGAAGGCAATGGATGAAGCTCTCCTTGGCTTTGTGCTGAGGGCAGTGCCAGAGATTTGCCCTGTTTCTCTCTCCTCCTCTACCTTTTCCTTTATGACGTCTGGTCTTTACGAGGAGGCAAAGTTAGAGCCCACCTGAGTTGATTTGGTCATCCCTCCGTCTGAACCAATTCAAGACCATAGTTCCAGCTGATATCAGGGCAAGAGCATCAATGTTAGAGTCAAAGATAATTTGATCTAAATCCAGCCATGCCATTTGCTACGTTATCCCCAGACAGTCCCTTATACCACTGAGCCCTGTTTACTTGACTCTAAAGTATGGGTGATAATATTCACCTTGTGAGTTCCTAAAAAGATGAAGTAACGAATGTATTTGAAGTGCTCAGTATACTGCCATGCATGTAGTTGGTTCTTGATAATAACTACGAGAATTATAATTGTATGCCGTGCATGTAATTGGCACTTGAGAATAATAATTATACTTCAACACTATCCTGGAAAGCCTATTTATATAGTCTTGTCTATAATTGTTTTCTTTATTAGACACACCTTACTCCCTGAAAGTTTTTTTTTAAGAACTCTTTTTTTTTTAGATTTTTAAAAATTTATTTATTTTTGGAGAGAGGAAGGGAGGGAGAAAGAGAAAGAAACATTAATGTGTGGTTGCCTCTCACGTGGCCCCCACTGGAGACCTGGCCCGCAACCCAGGCATGTGCCCTGACTGGGAATCGAACCGGTGACCCTTTGGTTTGCAACCCGTGCTTAATCCACTGACCTACGCCAGCCAGGGCCGAAAGATTTTTATATCTAACCTAAATTCCAGACTACATTTAACCCCTTTGTTTTGGCCCTATACTGGGGACAGAAGGAGTATGTGATCTCGCTATACTGTGACCCTTTGCAGCCCGTCTTAAAGCCATCTCTTGGACACGTGATCATCTATCCAGCTTTCTTTGGTCAGCCTGCGTGGCTCCCAGTCCCTTTATTCCCTCTTTGGTGATTCTTTGCCCTCTTTTGTGCTTCTCTTTCTTCCAGCTCTTCCAATGTGTATTAATTGATGTATTTTGTAGGTCAATGTGCTACGAAGGTCAAGGTCTGCATCTCTGGACTTGGATTCAGCTGTCAGCTCTCGGCCTCTAAGACAATTTGAGACACAGCTGCAGCTATACTTGGAGGCAGAGAGGCTGCAAGAGAAACAAAGGCTGCATTTGATGGGCAACTGGGACAGTTGGAGACAACTGAAGCTGCCTCTTTAGGCCTATTTTCCTGGGGTCAAAAAACTCAGGAAGTAAGGTAGGTAGAGTGTTCAGGAACGACTGTAAACACCAGCCTCACACACACATAAGCCGTGGGTCAGGAAGTGCGGGGCCTATTTAATTGTCTTTCCTACACAGTTCCCTCAAACTTTTCCGTCTCCTTTGCTAATAGATGCTCGTCCTAAATTCTATTCACTCTCTCTTCCTTCGTTTGTTTATTTTTCATTATCTCCCCTGCTCAATTTATTATGTACTTAATTGCCATATTTTCTTGCTGATTCCCTCGGCATTTTTCTGACTGGTCACTCCTTGTCCTCATTACAGATCTTGCAAGGTCGTTTATTTGATACAATGGAAAGAATGAAATTCAGAATCTGACAGTTCAGTCGCTGGGAGATGCACAACCTTGAACAATGGGCCTCTTTCCAATGACCTCCCCACGTTGTTAGAAAGATGAGAAATTTTTACACATGTGCAAAATTGGGACTGGAACTCAAAAAAAGTATAGCTATTCTTGCTGTTTTATAAAGCTCATGAATTTAAATTTGTTTATGCCTTTATGTTGGGTGTAGTGGGGTTGTCTGGCTGTGAAGAAGGACCAGAAGCCCCTAGGAGAGGGGCTGTTGTTGGACTTGGCTTTTCAGGATTAAGGATGAGCTGGACTGAGTCATTCACACGCTCTATTTCTCTTATGACCAATATCCAGCATTTGCGAGGGTGAATTTTTCGACCATGTCTGTGGCAGAAATCAAGGTACGTAACTCTCAGTTTCCCCAGGCTCTGTTGGGTCTTTTTAAAAATGATTTAGTCTACGTCCATACCACTCTGAACATGACTGATCTCGTCTAAAGATGATTTTAAAAACATTTTTAATTGATTTTAGAGAGAGAGAAGCATTGATTTGTTGTCTCACTTACTTATGCACTCACTGATTGGTACTTGTATGTGCCCTGACCAGAGATCGAACCCCCAACCTTGGTGTGTCAAGACAATGCTCTAACCAACTGAGCTACTCGGCCAGGGCCTTCTGGTGGTTATTGTTTTTTTAATACCTCATTCCCACAGAGTCCATGATTTTGGCCTATGGTAAGGTTAAGATATCTGAATTTTTTTTTAAGATTTTATTTATTTATTCTTAGAGAGAGGGGAAGCAAGGGAGAAAGAGAGAGAAACACTGATGTTCGAGGGATACATCAATTGGTTGCCTCTCGCACGCCCCCAACTGGGGACCTGGCCTGCAACCCAGGGATGCATGTGCCCGGACTGGGAGTCGAACTGGTGACCTTTAAGTTCGCAGGCCAGTACTCAGTCCACTGAGTCACACCAGCTAGGGCTTAGTTATCTGAATTTTTTAAAGGCTCCTGGGTCTAGTTGCTTAGTCAGCTTTCCCAAATTAGAAAACTTAGCAACCCTTGCTCTCAGAGGGTAAGTTGTCATTCCATCCTCCATTCAAACTTCTCCAGTAACCCTAGCTTTAGATAAAATTGTTATCTAATGCAGACTAGCACACGGCTGGTGCCAGAGAATTAAACTGTCGTTTCTTCCGGTTAACATGTGCATTAACTTGCCTTAGTATTTGCAAACACAGCAGTTTTTCCTCAAAGGAAAGATTTTGCATCAAGTCTTAAGCCGCTTTCTCCTCCAGAAGCCGTCTCTCTCATGGCCCAGGTCCGGCTAAGACCCTCCCTGTGTTCTTTGGAAACACCCAGTGCACACCTCCAGTTTGGCACTTCTCATAGTTACATTAAAATGACCTGCTTCCAGCCCTAGCCAGGTAGCTCATTTGGTTAGAGCATGGTCCTGATACCCCAAGATTGTGGGTTTGATCCCTGGCCAGGGCACATACAAGAAACAACCAGTGAATGTGTCAATAAGTGAAACAACAAATTGATATTTCACTCTCTTCCTCTCTTTCTCTAAAATCAATTTAAAAAAATTTTTTTTAAATGACCTGCTTACAGATCTGACTCTCAGGGCAGGTGACTGTATCATTTTCATCCTTGTCTGTAGCCCCAGCCCAGCACCTGGGACACATAAGGTGTGTCCTAGCAATGAGCTGATCTTCACTGAGCTGACCTTCACTGAGCCTCTGCTATAGGGCAGGGACCTCACATATTTTCACCCTTCCATGAAGGGCTTTCACAGCCAGGTCAGCTCTGGGCCTCAGACGGGACTGGTATCACTGCTCCTTTTTCTGAACCCCAAACTGCCAACCCAAGCTTCATCCTAGACCTTCTTCTCTCCCTCCAGCTCATATCCAGTTAGTCATTCGTGCCCCGTGTTCTCCCTCATGGAAATCTCTCTACTGTCCCCTCCTCTTCTGGCCTCATGGCCACTCTCTTAGTTTCCCGAAATTGATGTCCAACTAGTCTCCCCACAGACTAGTGTTCACCCCAGCTCTCTCTCTCCCCATCTCTTCTTCTAATGACTGAAAAACCCTTCAGGGAAATGTCCTTCTGTGGGGAATGGACAAACAGTGGTATGTTACTCAGTGGCATAAAGAAACCAGCCTCAAAAGTTTATATATTTTATAATTCCATTCATACGACATTCTCAAAAAAAACCAAAACTGTAGTGACGGAGGACAGATCAGCAGTTGTGGTGGTTGGGGCAGGGGAGGGGTGTGACCACCAAGGGGTAGTGGAAGGGACTGAGAGGGGCGGTGAAAGAACAGTTCTATGCCCTGACTGTGGTGATCGTTACACACAGCTCTGTATGTACTGAAATTTGTAGCACCATACACCCCCAGAGGTCAGTTTTGGGTATGATCACTTTAAAATTAAACAAAGATAGTGAAAATCCTATATTTTCTAAAGGTATTTAATGAAATCATGCATTAATAAAACTTTCAGATGAAAGAAAAAGAAAAAACAGCCTTTCAATGACTTGCTAAAGGCCACCTGACAATGTCCTCGACCTTATAAGACCTGTTATGATCAGCCCCTCGTGTGCCTCTCACCCTCTGAACATCCCCAGAGCCCATGCTATGTGTTCTGGCCCAGCCGAATGGTGCAAAGCTCCAGGCCCACCAAGCTCCCTCCCCTTCCTGGTGTCTTGGACATGCTATTCCCTCTGTGGTCATCTTTCATATTCTTATTTACCCTGTCAATGTAAGAAATTCCTAACCTGTAGAGAATTTTTATAAGAGTTTATTAGAGCCAAAACTGATGATGATTGCCAGGAAGCAAGATTTCAAATGCTCTGGAGAATAATAGCTTTGCAGTGTCTGGTCTGCATTTGAAATGAAGGAGAGAGCACAAGGAAGGTTACCTGAAGGTGGGGAAAGCTAGGCAGGGATTGGATTACAGGATAGTTAAGGTTACTACTTGCTCTCCTGAGGGTGGTTACTTTATTTCAAGGGTGTGTTAACCTAGATGCACAAGAACAATGGCCAAGGCTTGCAAAGAACCTTTTCCTAAAGAAGTTATAGGCCTGGGGCGTGACTAGCCACCATGACCTGCCCAGTTAGGAATTTATGATGTATTATAGCACTCCTTTTCCAGCCATATCCCTAATGTCCATGAGGCAAATCAATGCCTCACCCTTCACCCCATTACCTTTCTAGATTCAGTCTGTAACCTGCTCAGGCCCACCTCCCTGACCCACCTGGCCCACGTGGAAGGCCCTTTCTCAGAAACCCTGGGGTCCCAGCCCATTTCCACCTCTCTATATAGCAACCCTCTGCTCATTTTGCATTTCCCCAGATTGCAGACTCCCAGAGGGCCAAGCTGCAGCCTTTCCCTATACGCTAATGTTTAACACGGGGCCTGAGAGTAGGCTGTTACTGTCGGGAGTAACATTATTATTATTATTATTTTTATGAATAAATGACATTCTCCCCTCACACACATCACCAAAACATTATAAGGGGATGTGAAAATGGTGTTTCAAATTATCCCATGTGGCTCCAAATACAATGGCTGCCTATATAAATAATTAGAAGGCAGATTTCCACCTAACTCTGAGCCCGTAAAAGGTAGGGGGTAGGAAGGGGCACTAAGACTGACCACATGTTATGTGTCTGGGGCACCGCGCACACACCATTCTGCTCTTGTGTTCTCACAGCAGTCCTGTCAAATAGATGTGAACAGCCCCTGGTTCCAAAGCGAGGAGCCAGGTTCCGGAAACCTGGCCCAGCCTTCTGGAGTCAGTAAGTACTGGAGCTGGTGCTGGAACAATGGCAACGCCCGGTGTTTATATTTACTAGGCCTAATGCCTTGTATCTTTTATCTCATGGAATCCTTTTAACAGCCTTGTGTAAACTGAGTTTTCTGACCCCAGCACACAGGAGAAAACAGGAAGGGAAGATTTAGAGACATTTAGCAATGCCTCCAAGGTCACATCACGGTAGAGCTGGGTCTGTCTGACAGCAAATGCTGTGGTCTTGGCCATAATGTGACACCTCCATCTCTCTCCTGCCACAAAGTCTACACTCATGCCACACACTCGCTAACCCCCGAGACTCAGGTCCCCTCCGTCACATGTGCAGCTCCTCCTGGTGCCTTCCACTTCGTTTTAGTGAGTCACAGCTGACCTCACAAGGAGGATCCCAGACAACCCTGAGTTCACTTCTGCATCCTCAGGGAACCCAGCCAGTGTCACTGAGGAAGAGAGAATCCCTTCCACAAATGAGGCCGCAAACAAGGGTGTTGGCACCACAGTTAACTCAGCTAAGGATGAACATTCCAGCTGGTTTCAGAGCATTTGATTTACAAATTACACTGATTTAAAGGGAGCATTTAGTCATTGAAACTACACAGTGAGGTCTTGTGTGTGTTGGTGGTATGAGTCCCAGTTACTTGTGTATGTTTTAAATATATAAAGATTTACCCAGTTTGAATTCAAGAGGCTAAAAAAAACAACAACCCGAAACAACCTCCTAACGAACTAGGATAATCGGTAAGAAAAGAAGGAGTCAGGACTTTCTCACAGAAACCCAGTTTTGACTTCTATTTACCCTCTGCTGGTTTTATTAATTGCAATGCTTTGCCAATTTGCCACAAGCTTTTGCTCGCATGAATTAGCCATATTTTATCGTGTCCAGAACACAAACAGAGACTGCAGAGGAAAAGGTGAAAATAAGGAAGTGAAGAGGAAAAGGATAGCCCTTTGCTGTAGGTGGAAGTCTCCTAACTTCCACGGCAGATCGGGCTGGGAAGATCCATGACTAAGAATAGCTCTGCACAGCGGGGCTTGGTCCTAAGAGCCTGCAGGCCTCGGCAGGAGAGGCGGTTGCCTCCTGTTCCAAGTTGCTTTCTGGTGGCTGACTCTTAACTGCAACTGAGGCCGAGTTCAGGGTTTTTTGTTTTTTGTTTTTGTCATTTCCTGCATCCTGCCCTTGTTCTCAATGAGGTTTGCCCCTGCCTGGTGCCCCTCCCACCCGCCTTTCCCGAAGAGCCCAGCCAGCCCAGCAATCTGATTACAGGCAGGTCTCTGCTTCTGCTCGGTGCCTCTCTGTGTCACTGGCACATCAGCTTGCTGGCCACAGGTGGTGCTTCTGGAGGATCTGTTGAGGATGCCTTGACTCAGCACAGATGGGGGATGTTCATCCGATTAGGTGCCTCTTGTTCTCATGTGCAGCTTTATAGGAGGAAAAAGTCCCTTGGTTTTTCATTGGAAATTAGCTAGAAACACAAATCCTGTAAGAATATTAGTATTGACATCTTCAAAAGTCTATTCCGGATCTTTCTGCTGTTATTAAATTAAAAACCCAAAGGGTAGCTTACTCACATTTCCAGTTTTTCCTAAACTCCTAAGAAGAGTCTCTGGTTGGAGTGGTCATCTCTCTTTCTCTCTGTTGTGTCTACTTCGTCTTTCTCTTGATGGATATCAGGTGCTTTCTTTGCCGCTGAAAGTATCACAAGAAAAGGTTAAGTTCAAGAGGCAGACTGTCATTCTAGGCCAGGACTTGGTGCACCTGAATCTGGCTGTGTTCTCTGAAGCAAAAGCCGGAGTGAAGCGGGAGGAAGAGCTTTGGGGACAGCATAAAAGCAATGCGCAGAAGCACGAAGGTGAGAAAGACAAAGGTAGGGTCAAGGGTGGGTGTGCTGGGGTCAGAGCCTGGCCTGGATGGTGTGGAGAGTGAGGGCCAAGAGGAGGAGGGACAGAAGGCAGGGGCAGCTCTGAAAAGGCCTGTACAACAGGCTAGGAGTCGGATTTTCACTTGGCAGGTAGGAGGCAGGGAATAGGGGCAAGGGAAGGGATCCAGCGAACAAATTCGAATGAGAAATTGACAAAACCCGATTTGTGTTTTAGGCAGATTCCTGGAGACGTTCAGCCACCTCCAGGGATTAGAGGCAGCCAGAGCTTTGGCCTTTTCCCACAAGTCCCTTCAGGTTGAACATGGCAGAGAAACCAGCCTGGTTCAAAGCTCTCCAACAGGCACCAATGTTTAGGAGGAGCAGGCAGGGTCACCGTCACACCACTGCATGTGAGCGCCTGGAAGTGCTGGCTCCCTGCACTTCGGGGCTGAGACACCTCGCAGGGCCAGTCCTTTCTCACGGGCAATGTTCCGGGGGCAGGAGGGCAGCAGTCCTAATGGGATGTAAAGGGGGGAATGCACCAACAGATTTCGAGGATTTCTGGCCCTAAGGGGCCATTCTGAAGGTAAGGCTGATTTTTACACCCACTCACACAAGAGGGCAAGGGCCTGTGAAAAGCTTCTTAGCAGCCACTTGTCCTGATCACCCATTTACCCATTAAAAATGATCTTTAACATCCCTTATTCTAATCAGTAAATCCTCAATGCAGGTTAAGTGAGATATTTGAAGTGCCCTCTGGGGGTTGATTTCTGATTAGGGTCTTTTTTACTTTTCACTTTTAAAAATTGTGTTTAAGTACATTATTTTAACTATTTTTAACCATTCAGTGGCAGTACAGACATTCACCATGTTGTGCAACCATCACCACCACCCATTCTCAGAACTCTGTCATCACCCCGAGTAGAAACTCTGTATCCACTGAACAGTAACTTCCCATCCTCTCACCCCACCCCCACCCCCTGGCCCCTGACAACACCATTCTACTTTGCATTCCTATGAATTCGATTATTTTAGGTGTCTCATATAAGTGGAATCATACAGTATGTGTCTTTTTGTGTCTGGCTTATTTCACTTAACATAATGTTTTCAAGGTTCACTCACGTTGTAGCATGCATCAGAATTTCATTCCCTCTCAAAGCTGAATAGTATTATGATCAGGGTCTTTTAAAGGCCAACAAGCCACTCCGAGCATGCAGACTGAAATCAGTGTAATCAAACACACACATGTCAAACTGTGTCCTTGCTGAAGATGTGCGCTAAGACAGGGTAACAAGTCACTGTAATGAGCCCTACGCGGTAAGGGCGGCAGCAGTGGACGTGGGCAGAGGGGAGCAAATGCCAAAACTTTTCAGGAAAAAGAATGAATGGAGTTTGGCTGCTGGTCGATGAGGGACATGGTAGAATTTTGCATGACCGTGGCATCCAAGAGACCAAGTTGTTAGGACAGGGAGGTGAGTTCATGTGTAAGCACTTGTTGATGTACAAAACGGATAGTTGGACGTCCTGTTCTGGGTCACTGGTAAAGACTGGACTAAGGGGCATAGGCGGACAGCCTCGGTCAATAAGCAGCTAGTCAGGCTGTGGATGGGCAGCGCTCACTCGGGAAGGAGACAGAGGATGAGACGGCAAGAAGAGCACAGGGAAGAGGACCTGAGACTGGGCCGTGAGGAGCAGCAGCAGTGAAGGCAGGAAGTACGTCAGACCAAGGGGCAGTCGCCTGAGAACAGTCAGAGCTGGGGAGCCCCAGAAGAGGTTTTCCTAGGCCAGTGGTTCACAGTGTCGAATTGCATGATGGGAACAGAGATAGAGGCAGAGGCATGTTCACTTCTGGTGGTGACCAGGACAAGCAGACAGCAGCCTGTCAGAAGGAGTGGTGGGGACGGATGCCAGATGGCAGAGACTCGAGGAATGATGGAGCGTAAGGTGAAGACCAACACACTTTGTATGCCATTCTTCCAAGAAACTGGATTGTGAAAGAAAGGCAGCCTCTAGGAGCATTGAGCAAAGTTTGGCGGTTGTTTATTTTTAAACCTAAAATAGATCTAAACATCGGTAGGAAAGGAAAAATCAGGAGAGGAAGAGAATTAAGACACACTGTGAGCAAGGGGAGGGGTGCCATTTGGGGTACCCATGGAGTGCCAGTGGGCAAGCATTCAAATAGTAGCTTCTGTTATCGCTGTCTGCTAGCAAGACTGCTGGAGCAAGGTGAGGGGGTCACCCAAACCAAGAGCAGGAGCCGAAGGGCCGGAGGTGCTCTGTCTAAGGCCAAAAATTTTTGGAAAACCCGAAGTGTTTATTTTCCAGTATAATAGGTCTTCTTTTGGGAAAATGCTACCTGGACACACACACACACAGAGGCAGAGGCAGGAGCTTCCTTCAGTGGATGGTGACCAGGGCAGTGGAGAGGACAGTGGGGAGGACAGTGGGGACAAGAGCCTCCTCATCACGGCTCTCTACTGTGGAGGACACAATAGTGAAATGTGAGACAGAAATGCAGGGCTCAATGTTTACAAATTAAAAGAAGAGTCGAACATAAAAGAGCTACTATTTAATCTTGCCGTGAGAATTTAGAAGATGGGGCCACCTATTCTGAAAAAGCACAGTGCCAGAACGGTCACATCCTCAAGTCATGTGTTTGCTAAATTAGAGCTGACCATGACGGAACCTCATCTATAAAAGCAGTGAGAATGGAAAACACTCCTTTCAACGGAACGATGGGGCTGTGAACTTGGAAGATTTGGCTCCTGGGATTCTTCGCATGTTGCAAATTTCCATGTTGATCTGAGAGACCTATGCTTGTCATCTTTAAGCCAACTGATTGTGCCTTTTACAAATATTAGTTTTAGTTACTGCACATGCAGTGCTGTGCCATTCCATTTATATGGAACACACTGTCATTTCTGCTTGGCCTCCCTTGTGACCTTGCTCTTTCCACAGTGGGCTGTTTACCTTCCCGGTTCTTGTTCCAAATGTCTTCTGCGCCTTCCCGAAATCTTTCCAGATCCTAAGACTATACCACATGAAAATTCAGTATTTAAATCTACATACATTTGCACTCCATTATTACGTCTGAAAATAGGTATCGTTTTAGCGTCATCTTATAAAATTCTGGAGCCTCTGAAACAGCCCCCAAGTCTTAGGAAAAGACATTATACCTCCAGTCCCCTTTAAATGGCTTTGAACTGAGCACCTCCTGGGTTTTTATCTGGTTGTCACATGTGGTTGTCACAACTATCCTGCCTCTGTGGTCCCTGCACAGGTGCTCTTTGTAGCAACAACTTTATTGTGAAATTGTTCTGTGGTCCTGCCTGCTGCTTAACAAGCTCGTTTCCTAGTCGGGCATCTGCCCCTGAGAACTCCATCCGGAGCTTGCTCGGAGGCTACACAGTGCAGAAGTCTTGCAGAGCATGGCTGTCGCCAAGCTGTGACATGAGAGACACTGAGTCCTTAACTCAGATAGGTCTAGTGACCACTGGGAATATGCGTCCCCTAAACATTAGAAGAATCTACTCCCTGCTTCTTTGACAAACATCTGAAAATCCTTGGGCTTGCAAATTCTAAGGTAGTTTATTTGTCCTTTCAACAAACACGTGGCATTTTTAAACACCTTAAAACAAACATTTGTTATTGCACACAAGTTTCTGAGGATCAGGATCCCGGAAACGTCTTAGCTGAGGGGCACTGGCTCAGGGTGCCTCCTGAGGTGGCATTCATGCTGTGGGAAAGGGTTGCAGGCATCTGTAGGCTCGTGGGGAGCTGAGGAAACCACTTCCCAGCTCACTCTCGCTGTTGGTGGCAGGTCTCAGTTCTTGCCTGGCTCTTGGCAGAGGCTCTAGTCCCTCATGACGTGGGCCTCCCCATTGGGCTGCTCACAGGACGGCAGTCTCTTGTTCTCAGACAAATATCTTGAGAGAGAGACAATGAACAAGAGAGTGAGAAACTGTTCATCCAAGAGGGAGGCCGAGCACTTTTTATAACATAGTCTCAGAAGTGGCAGCGTCACGTCTTCCATACGCTGTCGGGCACGCAGTCCAATCCTGGTAAAATAACACACAGCACGTTGCTTTGTGGTACTAGTGCTCAAAGATGTGGATTAACAGGAAGAACGTATAAATAAGGACAAATAAATAGGGTATATAAATACTGAGGCTACATTCTCTTTAAAAAACAACAACTGATACAGTATAGAGTCACAAAGGCTGGAGACCAGTGCCCTGGGGAAGGAAAAAGTCTGCTTTGGAAAGATTTCCTACGAGCCAGACACTGTTCTCCGCCCGCTAAATGTCTCCGCATAATTAATTACCCCTTGTGAGGAAGGTATTAATGTTATATCAACATTGTACAGTTGAGCAAACCCAAGCCAAGAAGGGTTAAGTTACTTGCCCGAACCACATGGATATAAGAGGCCGAGCAAGACTCAAGTCCAGGTCAATGGGCTTAATCACAGCCTCTCTCTGTTCCTCTCTGCCCCCTCACAATGCAGCTTACCCTCCATTAACAAGTCTCTTACACTCTCAGGGCTATGCTAGGTCATGGGGAGAAAAATGTATAAAATGGGGTCCCACCCTTGAGGAGCTGAGTGGTGTGTAAAAGAGTTGACAGCCAGCCACTAATGCCAGCCCTGAATTTCTGGTCACATAGCACAAGCCAGTTTCCATGGTCCCGATTTCCTTTGCCTTTAGCAGAGTGGTCTCCAGGCTTTTGGATCGCATACTCCATCATTTTTTAAAAATTGAGCATTCAGATCCAGTGTGTACGTTTATATTTGTTTATAAATACTATACTTGCATTCCTGTAGCACATATATGTCAGGTATTCATATAATATGCTCAGATTAGTCATTTAAATAGAGATTACAGACATCTAAACAGGAGTTTTTCTGTTTCTTCCTTCCCCTGAGGAGTCCTCTGAGAACCTGCCCCTCAGGTGCAGCCCTCTGAGAAGCACCTTTGTGGCCACTCTGAATGGTTGTTCATGGGAAATTCCTAGAGAATCTGTTCCAGAAGGTTTGTGAGAGCAGGGACTTGTGACAGGATCCAAAATAAAGGTGCTTTGATGATCATAGCCAAATGATTATTTTCCAAAGAAATTATTCTCATTTTCTTGGCTTTTAGGACAGATTAAATGGGTTGTAACTCCAGCTATTTCCACCAAGACCTCCTCTAGAAAATCAGTTTCCCAAGTAGCTAAGTCTGCAGTTTGAGTCCATCCCTTTTCTTGTTTATCAGCTATTGCTCCACAGACAAAATTCTTACCTACAAGTGGTGAAGACATCATTTTTTGACTCTACAGTGGCTGGTAAAATAAATCACATTTAAAATTTTCCTACTTCATAGTCTTAAAGAAAAAAAAAACAACAGAAAAAAAAAGAGATAACTGTGCCAGTCTAAAATATGCTGGGCTTCTTAAGAGAGTAATTTCCTTGTCTCAGGCCCTGCCCAAGGTGAGACCTACCTTCTCTCTCACATTCCCAGACCCCCACCCCCAAGAGACTCATCACTTCGATCCCTTCTCCAAGAGTCTAGGGGTTTCAGGAGGCTTGACTTGGGCTGTTCAAGGGAGCCCTGGAGAAGTTTCTCCGCCCTGCAAACTCCCTCTCTCATCCAGGGGCTCCCAGGGCTCACAGAGGAAAGCAGGAGAATATGGGAGAGGGGAGTGGATGGGTGGCGTAGGATGGAGACAGAGAAGGGACTTCTATCAGAACAGCAGTTTCCACAATGAAGATATGAATCTGGAAAAATAAACAAAGAGGCAGTAACAAAAAGTGAACGGGAACTTTGTAGCTTTAGGAAAGAACTCAAATGAGGGTCAAGGCCAGCCCTTTTGACCAGCCCTGAACACTGTCCTGAATCTTAAAGGTGGCTTTGGTGGGAGGGAAGGAACTTCCATGTCATTATCTACATTGTTTTGAGTTTGGGGGTGATAATGCATTTAAAGGAAGTCCCTTTTGCAACTTGGGCTGAGAAAAATAGGGCCAGTAAGGGGAAAAATTATTCAATAATAGAAACATTCTCCCAACTCATTTGCAGACCAAGCTCATCCCAAGAATGTCACAGAAACCGAGGTCTATTCAAATCTCTAAAACTCCTGTTGCCTCTTGTCTGGATCACCAGAGTTAGGCATACCATTATATCGAAGAGAGGCTAAGATGGAATTTTTCTCTGCATATCTCCAAAGCATCTAGTAACCATTTTACTTGACTACAATGCAATGCAGGAAATAAAAATTTCTTATACCCTGCTCGAAAATCAGCTTCTAATAGTGGTGGCCAGTGTGTGCTGGCCAGGAGCTTTATCATGATCAGATCTTTTAAAAAATATGATCATAGAAATTTATTAATTTGTTAATCTTGAGGAATGCCTTGCTGCATTGCCTAGAATATTATAAATGTTTATTATATACAAGCAAATATATCATCGCTATTAAATATAGGTCAAAGAAGGGTACAGATTTTTTTAAATCCAGAAAATATAAACCATTCCCAATTTTGTTCCTTAACTTTACCCTAGGAAATTAGCATTTTAAAACACCAAACCACCCCTCCCATTCTCTGATATTTTTATCTTTCTTTCCCTATCTGATATGATATTGCTATATTCCAGTACATATTTTGCTAATAAAAGTCATGCTAAAAATTGGTGATCAGAGAAGCAGACAAGGGAAGGACATTTGCAGAAACTGTCCTTGAGTGTAAGATGTTCCTTCAGCTGATCTCCCTGTGACTGTTCCCTAGGCTTCATTTCTTCTTCCATCTGGTGGTTCCTTTGAGACCCTCCCCAAGCAGGAGAATTTGGAGATGGTACTGGCCAGGATGATTACAGGTGGGCCCACTCCTTGGTTGGCAGATGAAACCAAGAGTTAAAAGAAGGTATTTACACAGCAGGGCAGAGTCAGGAAACCTATTGTTTCTGTATTTTATCAAGTCTAATAATTTCAGTGTTAACAAGCTTAGAAGCAAAACAAAACACCAGCCTATTCACCCTGTGTTGACATCCAGTTTGGCTTAATTTTCATTTTAAAGTGTATTTCAAGGACTCTGGAAAGCTGAGGAGCCTGCGAATTGAATAGAAACTGATATTTTGAATCTTTCTTTTAACCCACCTGAGAATATACATTGTTCTTTAAAAAAAAATTAAAACTTTTCCCCCCAGTTAATTGTAGACTCACAAGCAGTTGTAAGAAAAATACAAAGAGAGCACTTATGCCGTCCACCCAGTTTCCCCGGTGGTAACATCCTGCAGAGTTACAGTGATGCAGTCAGGTACAGAGCGTTCTCATCCCCAAGTCTCCCTCTTGTTGCCAGTTTCTGCCATCCCACTGCCTCCTCCCCCACCCACCCTTGACCTTTGGCTGCCACTAATCTACATTTCTAGAATTTCGTCACTTCAAGAATGCTGTGTAAATGGCATTATACAGTATAGAACCTTTTGGGATAGGTGCTTTTCCCTCAGCGTAATTCCCTGGAGAGCCACCCAGGTTGTTGCATGGATCAGCAGTTTGTTTCTTTTTATTGTTGGGCAGTGTGTCAGGGTACAAACGTACCGTAGCTTGTTTGACCGTTCAACATGTTGAGGGACATCTGGGTTGCTTCCCCTTTAAGGCTATTACAAATAAAGCTGCTATAAACCCTGTGTACAGGTTTTTATTACAAATAAAGCTGCTATAAACACTATGTACAGGTTTTGTGTTAACAGAGCCTGTAAACGTCCAAGTATGTAATTGCTCAGTCATGTGGTAGTTGCATGTTTAGTTTTTTTTAAATTGATTTGTGTAGGAGAGAGAGAGAGAGAGAGAACTATCGATTTGTTGTTCCATTTATCCAATGCATTCATTGGTTGATTTTTTTTTTTTAGGATCATTTATTTTTAGAGAGAGGGGAAGGGAGGAGTGAGGGAGGGACCTGGCCTGCAACCCAGGCAAGTGCCCTGACTGAGAATTGAACCCTTTGATTGCCTGCCAGAACTCAATCCACTGAGCCACACCAGCCATGGCCATTGGTTGATTCTTGTATGTGCCCTTGTGGGACATACACCTGAAACCTTGGCAGATCAGGAAGATGCTCTCATCAACTGAGCTACCCGGCCAGAGCTGTAGTTTTAATTTGCTTCTCCCAAACTGCACACCATTTTATGTATTTATTTGCTATCGGTATATCCTCTTTGGTGAAATGTCTCTTCAAGTCTTTTGCCCATTATCTAATTAGATTCTTTTTTTTTTACTGCTGAATTTTGACAAGTCCTCATATATCTAGATACAAGTCCTTTATTGGATGTGTGGTTTGCAAATATTTTCTCCCATTCTGTAGCTTATCTTTTCATTCCCTTAACTGGGTCTTATGTAGAGCAAAAGTTTTAGTTTTGATGAGGCACAAGTTATCAGTTTTTCCTCTTATGGATCATGCTTTTCATGTCAAGTTTGAACTTTTGCCTCGGCCTAGGTCCCTAAGATTTTCTCCGATGTTTTTTGCCTAAAAGTTTTCTATTTTACAATCAAATGCATGCTCCATTTTGAGTTAATGTTTTTATAAGGTGTGAGATTTAGGTCAAGGTTAATTGTTCTGCCTATGAGGGTGTCTAATTGTTCCAGTGTCATTTGTTGAAAGGCTGTCTTCCCTCCACTGAATTGCTTTTGGACCTTTATGAAAAATCAGTTGTGTATATTTATATGGATTTATTGAAATTTTTATAAAATTATTTTACATTTATGTTGAAAGACTTCAGCAAGTCAATTGAAAGCAATGAAAAAGAAACGTTAGATCAACTGTCTACCTTTCTTCAATTTATTCCTAGTTGAGAGGTCCATCAGTTCACACCAATTACTTTCATGAATGAAGGCATGTGGGTTTTGGCTGGCCCAATCTTTTCTATAGTGATTAAATTCTACACTTAGGAGCAAATATTCAATATGTCACAACCTAGTGGTTTTCTGACAGTAAATATGATAAATAGTATATAATTGAATATGTATAATTTTATATTTATCTGTAACTATATACTGAAATAACCATTTTCTTTGGCATGATTTAAAAATATAAGCCCTGCCTGAGTAACTCAGTTGGTTAGAATGTTGGCCTGATACGCCAATGTTACGGGTTTAATCCCCTGTCAGGGCACGTAAAGGATCAACCAATGAATGCGTAAATATTGGAACAACAAATCAGTGTTCCTCTCTCTCTCTAAAATAAAAAAAAATAAAAATAGTCTTATAATAAGATATTCCCATTGTAAAACAGACTTCATTATGCCATGGGGCCTCATGTTGGATCCCTTCCAGGAGGATTGATTTCCTCGGAAGGACCAGATTGACTAGACGTGATGATGATGATTCCAGAACACAGAATTCCCCCTCCCCTTATATCATTTAAAAACTGTGCTAAAAGGAAATTGCTTTTCTTCCATATCCTTGCTTAGTGGACTGTAAATTCCCATCAGGAAGCCAGGCAGCATCAGGAAAGTCAGTTCAATCTCGAGGCCCTAGGACGTGGGTCTCTGTGCCGTCTACACATTGAACATCAGCTACAGAACTTTTTCCACCCCCAGTGCCCAGGCTTCCCCAAAGACCAGCTAAGTCAGAATCTCTGGGGCTGGGACACAGGCATTAGATTCTGCTAAAACTCCCAGGTTATTTCAGTATGCAGCCACGTTTGAGGGCTGCTGTTGAAAGTTCAGGTCTCCTGTCTTCTTTACTTTGTTATGAAACGTATTAATGTTTCTATAATTTATCCCTCCATACTGTTAACACAATGTACTGGGTTGCCATAACATATTATATAAACTTTTATCTTTCAGGTTAAAACCTGGCTATCTTCCTTGGGTAATTAAAACATAGTTAACATTCTTTTTCTTCTTTTGGCACGAGTTACACATGTTGAATGTAGAAAACCTGGAGGGAAAACAGGCAAGCATAATGAAGGGATAAGAGTCATTTTAAACTCTATCATCCAGAGAGAATTATTACAACACCCCAATCCTTTTTGTAGGCATATACATGATTTTTAGTTGATTGGTTGCCTCCCACATGCGTCCTGACTAGGCACTAAACCTGCAACCTAGACATGTGCCCTGACCAGGAATCAAACCCAGGACCTTTTGGTTTATAGGATGATGCTCCAACCAATTGAGCCACACTAGCCAGGAATACAATTGTTATTTTTTTCTAAGTTCTTCAACTGCTCTGACTAGAATAAGGATAAAAACCAGGAAAATACCTAAGCATATAGACTTATTTATTTATAGAGCGAGGGGAAGCGAGGGAGAGCAACATCGATGTGTGAGAGAAAACACAGATCGGTTGCCTCTTGCATGCCCCCAATCAGGGACCTGGCCTGCAACCCAGAAATGTGCCCCGACTGGGAACTGAACCAGTGACCTTTTGGCTTAAGGATGATGCCCAGCCCTCTGAGCTACTCCAGTCAGGGAAGAATACAGACTTATTAAATACAGAATGGAACTGTCTTCCTCTCTAATTCAGTCTCAAACGCCAGCTGACTTTTTATTCTCTGGATTTCAATGGAATGAGATATATACATTTATGTGTATATATATATGCATATATGATGCAACTATGCCTAAATCTTTTCATTGCAGGGGAAAAAACCGAAGACATGTTCACTACTGAATATTTAGGAAAGTCAATTTTAAAAAAATTAAAATCTGCTACAGCTATTGTTAAATCTAACAAAACAGATGCATCTAAATATAAAAATGCTGGTTGAAAGAAGCCAGATGAAGAAAAGGATATAGTAGATGATTCCATTTCTATGAATTTCTGGAAAACTCTAGAAAATGCAAGCTATTCTGGAGTGACAGACAGCAGATGAGTGGTTGTTTGGGAAGGCAGGGTGGGATGAGGAGGCGCTGGAGAGAGAGATTACAAAGGCATACAAAAGGACTTTTGGGTAAATCATTAGCTCAATCTCTTATCATGGTAATGGTTTCAAGGATGTATATGTCAAAACACATCAAGTAGTACATTTTAAATGTATGTAGTTCCTCCTATGCCAATTGTACTTCAATAAAGCTGTCAACAAATACATTCTAAGGGGCTGTTGGCAACCTCCAATCATGAAACTTATTCTGTAAAGTTTCACTTGAAATACTGGATATTGCAATCACTTACTGGGTGTTACTTTCACCAACCCATCATTTCTAACTCAGGAAAATACCCCATTATTTCGTACTCTGAAATAACCAGTGTTTCAGATTCTCCCATAGAAAGTAAAATTCAAATATTTCACTTGTAATATCTTCCAAAGAATTCTCAAGAGCACAATAGCATTCAAAAAACGTATCTGGACGATTATTTCACTTTTCAGAGTTTTCACTGATTTAATAGCGGGAGCAGCTGCAGATTTGGGGATCTTTTTCACGTAATTAATTATGCTCCCAGTGAAGTTGTAATAAAGTAACACATTGGGAGGAGAGATGGAAGGCAAAGTAGGTCTAGTTTCACTATTGATTTTCTATCTTTTATTCTGATTTATCACAGCCACCCCTTGCATAGATACCACATTTGTGGGAGTAACAAGAAGTCGTTAAAAAAAGAGAAGCAGCTAGCTGATAAAATTGAGGTCACTCCTTGGGAATACAGAATCACACCAGGACATCAACTGAGATTTGGATGGTTGCTCTATAAAATGGGAGAAAAGAGTCAACCTCCCTTTCGTACAATTGTAGTAATTCTTCTTCAGGTAAACCATTGCTTGGTCTTTTTATTGGGCTTTTAATCACATGCAAAAAAATAATTGAGGTATATTCTGATGTCATAGACGACATTAGAGCAAATCTGAGATTAAAAATTCACAAAAGGCTTCAAGTTAATAAAGGGACATTAAAACCTGTCAATAGTTTACAATGTATGTCTCTATAATGTCTTTTTTTTTTTTTTTTTTGAGTAAGCAATGTTGACTTATGAAATCAAAGTTTCCAGCTTTGAAAAGTCCCAAGCATTTTGGCTGACTCTTAACTCGGTAAAAGTTTGTTGAATTAATATGTTAAAATACATTTAAAAAAATGTTGGATACTTATGGGACTCTTTTAGAATTTGTGAGCGGATTTAAAATCTCAGGATTACTCTAACTTGACCTGCTTTGGAGTGTAGAAACCTTCCGGGTACCCTCCAAAAATGTGTCCTGAGAAATTCTCACTCCATATCGGGCACTCCTTCATTTGCTATATCTTGGTTCCAGTCCTAAGTGGGTGTAGAGCAGCCCAACTCTAGAAAAATTAGGAGCCAAAAGCGAGACTGGCTTATTGGTGGATACATTTCAATTGCATTCATTCGTTTGTTTATAGTTAGACAATCCTGAATAAAGTGACAGCAGTTATGCCAAATTAGTTCTCTGTAAATAATTGCTTCTGTAAAGGCTTCCACAGTGGCTGAAAAATATAAATGAAAATATATATATATATATACATACACACAAATGAAAGGATTAACTCCTTTATCACAAGGGTAGACTTCAGTCAGCAGCCAATTTTAAATCTTAATAAATGAAGTTGATACACAAATGGCTGGCCTTATATACTTAACCCCAAAGCAATAAATTCCTTAAAAGTTACAAGAACAGCTTTTGCCTATACTTGTATATATGCTGTATATCTACAGGTGGCTGGCCATGGAACTGCATTTGTATTGTGACTTTCTATAGTTTCTAAATGAATGGTGGATTATTAGTTACACATGAATTGAATAAAATTGCTAATTCTTCTAGTTTACTCTCTTTATAATTAGTGAATGCAAGAGAGGAGAGTAGGAGTTGGATTCTTAAATGACAGATATCTTGAGGTAGGTAAATGATTCGAAAAAAGTAGGCTTTTTAGTCGGAGAAAGACAAATACCATGTGATTTCACTTACATATGAAATCTAATCAACAAAAACACCAACCACACAAAATAGAAACAGATTCCCAGATACAGAGAACACACTGGCAGCTGTCAGAGGAGAGGAGATGGGCTTGAACCATGAAGGGATTAAGCAAAAAAAAAAAAGTCTTACAGACACAGACAACAGTGCTCGATTACCAAAGGGAAAGGGGGAGGGGGAGAAGGAGAACAGGAGAGGGGGCATAAATGGTGATAGCAGGAAACTTGACTTGGGGGGGTGAACACACAATACAATATGCAGATGATGTATTGTAGAATTGTACACCTGAAACCTGTATAAATTTATTAACCAATGTCACCCCAATAAATTCAATTAAATGAATACATTGCTTTTTTTTTTTATAAGGGAAAACAAAGGAGTGACAAGTGGTATAAGTTTCAAGAGTGAAGAGTCGACAGGTCTAAGTGGAGTTGCCTGAAGGCTGTGTAGCTACAGAAAGAATCTGTTAAGTGTTGATTTGAAATTCTGTTTTCAGCATTGTCATTACTAGTGGTCTTTCTAGGGCTGTATTAACTCAGTTGCGAAAACGTTCACATTTGTGAATTCATTTAAAACATAATACGTTGTGGTGCATGCACAAGTCTAGCTATGACTCTAAATTTTATTGGTAAATCTCGTGTGACCTGTCTTTCTGGAGAAGTTAGCATATAACGTACAAGTTCAGCCTGCTATATGGGCCATGTATGTTTGTTTTTGAGAGATCTCAAACTGTTTTTTATGAGAACATGAACTCTCACTGGGAAACAACTCTACCACCAACTGCCCCATGGGAGAAGATGTGTGGGAACACCTGCGTCCTGCTGTTGGGAGGAGAAGGGGCTGCTGGGGAGAAAGTGGGGTAACTGACAGCCGTGCACTGAGAAGTGGAAAATAGAGAACAGCTGCCTTCCTCTCCATCACCGACACTCATGAAAGCAGTTCTGAAGGGGTCTTCAAAACCCTTGAGAAGAAAACCTTGGTCATTGGAGTTACAGCCTTGAGTGGGAAGACAGTAACAGTGCTTGGCACATCATAGGCACTCAATAAGTGTTGAAAGAAAGAAAGAATGAATGAATGAATGAATGAATGAATGAATGAATGTACTTTGTAAAGTTCTGAAGAGCTCTTCCAAAGGATATCCAAAAAGGTTGGGACGTCTTATTGCTGGGGTATTAAATAACAACCACTCTTCTTAACAAAAATAGGGACACCTCCCATCTACACCTAGGATGGAAAAGATTCTTTGGTCAGTTTAGGAACCAGTGGCTGTCGTGTGTGTGCTTGTGTGAATCTACAAAGGAGCCCGTTGTTCTTAACACCTTCTTATCATGGAGCTGTTACAGGCAGAAAAGAGAGTAGTAGAATATGCACATTTTTAAAAATAAGATTTTGCTTTAAAAAATAACGCAAGCATTTTCACAGCCTGAAAAATAAACATGGAGCAAGTAATTGCTAATCTAAGCAGATACTGGTGAGGTTGTCCTCAGCACGTGGGGTGTGTACTGTTGGCTTGAAATCTCTGACCTTGCCATCTACAGAGGCTAGGAGATGTGAAAAGCTTTGTTAACAATTTCCCAAGAACTGAATAAATGTAATCTCACATTTTGATAGTATTTGTACCACTTACTGATACATTTTCAGATGTGTTGAGTTAATCATTCTCAAATAGGCTTTAACAGTGTTGTTAGCTCTTGACATCCTAGCTGATGTCTAAATGCCATGTTTCACTAGCAATCCTGAGAAGAGAGAACCCATTGGAAGCTTCCCTGCAGGAGAGTGAAGTGTCGAGCTGTGCGGTGTCAGAGGACTGGACTCCTTACAACTCCATCTGCCAGCTGGGAAACCTTGGGCACCTGGGTTAATTTCTCCAGCCTGCTTTCTCCCAGTACATTGATTGAATGAGAATAATAGGACCTATGTCATACGTCGGTTATTGTAAGGACTAAATGTGATTACATATGCAAAGTGCTTTGAATAGTGCCTGGTACAGAATAAGTAATGTTTCCTAAATAGTCAAAATTTAAGTTGAAATGGGTGAAATGCTTAAAAATGCTCAAAGCCAGCCACTTGGCAAATATACTGCTTCTTAAGGGGTAAGATTACAGAGAAAGGGGTCCTTATGTACTCCTTCAAATAAAAATGATAGACTCAGAAAAATTTGATTCCAAATAACTAACACGCAATCGATTAGGCACAAAATATTCCAGTGCTGAATTACTACTTACATTAACTCTCTACTAAATTGTATTAAATCTGGGTATGGATATTTATCTGGCGTCTAATGGCCAATATTCCACTTATTTGTGAAAACTAAGGCATTTAATTTGCCAGCAAAAACTGGGGTAACTTTTCTTGCAGCCCCACCACCTTCATGCTTATGTGTCAAATAATCCAGCTAAAAATTTAATGTATTTCAAATATTTATTGACTGCCTGTTACATAACAAACACTATATTCAAGAGCATGAAGGGAAAGAAAGCAAGCCACTCAGGCTGGTACTATTCAGAGCCTTTATCTGTGGTGAAATACTGATGCAAAGAAACAGATCTATCCCATCACGGTCCAGCATGGCGCAGGCAGCAATGGCCTGGACCTCCAGCACCAGGCCCTCATTTCCAGTAGCTCGTCTCATTTCCCCAAAATCCCCAGGGCAGGAGGGCGGCCAGTGTTGCTGATGACATCACCTGACATCACTGTTCCGGATGATAGGAGAGCGTGGGGCCGCCTGGTCCACCTCATCCGTGGCCTGACTGCATTAACCCCTCGGTTCCCTGCTGCTGCCACGTGAGGTGTCCTAATATGGTCCGACTACGGAGGAGCCAAGGAGCGCTTGCCTTTCTCCAGCTAATGGGGAGGAGGCAGGAACAAACGTTTCGAGTCACGCAATTTGAAGCACAGCAAATGGGGCTTTGGGGTCGCTTCTGGACGAGTTGAAAGTCAGCCGCAGCAGAAGCTCCTGCCTCGGGGTATCTATCATTTAATAAACCCCAGCTAATCCAGGCTCCCCAGAGGTTTTCGGCCTCCCCTCCCCTCCCCTTCGACAATCCTGAATCATCCCCCAGCTCTGGTCCCAGTTCTGAACTGGAGACGCCCTGGGGGTTGCTCGCCCGGACCTCTGCGCGCGACTCTCGATGCGCCTCGGGTCCTAGCAGCCTGGGGGGAGATGCTGCTGAAAGGCGTGTCTGGGCTGTGCTCATGTGATGAAGCGAGGGAAAAAACAAGGGGGAGGAGGAGCAGGCAAAGAGGTGGCTTTTTTTTTTTTTTTTTCTTTTAAGGAGTTTGCCGCGAGCGCGTCTCTTGCATTCGCAGTCTGGGCGCGTTCGGAGGAGGAGCGAGAGAAGAAGGCGCTCTTGGGACCTCGCGGGCGCACAGCTTCTGGCTCTGCCCGGCGTCCCTGCGATTTGGAGAAGGCGTAACCCGGTGGCTGGACGCGGGAGAACTGCAGAGAAGCCATGGGTGCTGGGAGCTCGACCGAGCAGCGGAGCCCGGAGCAGCCGGAGGCGGGGAGCCGGCCGCCGGCCGAGCCCGAGCCCGAGCCCAGCGGCGGGAGCCCCGCGGCGGAGGCGGCGCCTGGAGCTCTAGAGGACCCGGCCATCGCTGCCGCGGACCCGGCCACCAAGGTACGGGAGCGCCGGGCCACCTGCCGCGAGGAGGCGGGGGTGGGGGAATTCCTCTGATTTCTGCCTGCGAGAACTTCCCGGCCCGTCCAGCCCATCTGTAAACTCGTGCGCACGAACCCCTCTTTTCAGGGTTTCTTCTCCCTCTCTCTCTCTCTTTCTTTCTCTCTCTCTTATTTTCCGCCGGGGCAAGACCTGAGCAGCAGCGAGCGTGGCGGGGTCTCGCATCTTTGTCGCGGGTCTCCAGGGGAGGCGACTGCGCCATCCGCAGTCATAAAATCCTGCCCCTACGCGCCGCTAACCGAGCCTTTCTCCGCACTCTTCCGGTGGCAGCGACCCCACCCGAGACGCCTGGGCTGCCTAGGGCATCTGCGGAGAACTGATCCTGGGCTGAGTCTCGAGTCCCCGGCCCCGCTTTCTCCCAGATGCGGAAAGTCAGCCGCTTGGCCAGGGCCAGTGCAGTAGCCTGGCGAACGGGTGACTCGTGGGATCCCCACCCGGTACAGCCCTTGTTGCTTAGCTGTGCCGGGAGCGACCTGGGTTTGGTACCCAGTCCTCCTGCGGCAGCGGCAGCGGCAGGAGCAGACACCGCCTTCCCGAATGAGAGAAAGCCTAGGGTGTAGCTCGCTCGGAGCCAAAGAAAACCTGGGCAGACGCTGCGTTTCCGAAAGGAATGATACGTTTCGCAAATGAGGCAGCGTCTTCCTTTTCGCTCAGTGCATTCATTGCCTGTGGACTCATTTGGATAAACAGATACAGGAGGAGTAGATAGAAGTTCTCAAAGGATGCAGTCTTGGCGTAGACGAGCCTTCCCTGTATTCTTGTCTATGGAGGTAGTGCTGAACCTGCTAGGAAATTTGCGTTTTATAGTCTCCAGTCTCCAAGGCTGAAATAAATCTTTTTGGACACTACAGCAGCCAAGTTTGTACTTGTTCACGTCATTGGATTTTAGATGTATTTTCCAGCGTGTGTGTTCATTAGCAAAGCTTCACCCAATCTGTTTTATGCTATCCTTATAGAAAGATGTGGACAATCTTAATGTTATGTTATATGAGGACCGTGTGTAATGTATGTTAATGCATAGGTAAATATATAGGGAAAAAAACAAGCTGAAATCCAGGTAAATTTCACAGAACCATGCCCTGGTTGTCTTGACCTCTTTAGCTGGCCCAGTCTAGTTTGGGTTGGGACTGCTCTTAAAAACTAGATTACCTTCAGTCTTTAACTTACAACTAACTGCTTGTTAAACCCATGGCCCCTACAGCTGTAGATACTAACCAGTACTAACTGCCTGGTTTATCTAGATTCTCTAAGAGGGGCCCAAGCCCTGGGCCGAAGGAATGTACTGTTCTTTGGAGATCTGAATCACATTTTGATACTTACTGTACATCTCTTTTTAATGCCAACTACTGTCAAATGGTTGTAGAACCAATATTTAGAGTCCAGTAATGAAAGTAACTTTCATGTGTAATTGCTAAAAGCTTAGAGTCAGGTTCATTTTTTCCTTGTCTTTTACTACACCTTGGTTAAGAGTTCACAGTGAAACATGGTACTCTCATCCGAACACACTCAAATGTGTTCATTTAAAAATATTCCTTCCATTTTCTTTTTTTAAATTTATTAATTTTTTTGAGAGAGAGAGAGGAAGGGAGAAAGAGAAACATCATTCGTTCCACTTATTTATGCATTGATTGGTTGATTCTTGTATGTGCCTTGCCCAAGGGACCAGCCCACAACCGTGGCATATCAGGATAATGCTCAGTTCTAAACAACTGAATTACCCCGCCAGGGCTCCATTTTCTAATTCTCTTCTCTTTATATCCTTCTTCCATAATCTTCTCCCTCTTTCCTGGCCACCACCATCTTTAAACGGCCATAACATGTCCTTTAAAAAATGACTTAAATGACATCCAGAATATCGCTGAACTTTTTGGCGTTCTGCCCAGTTATCAATTTGGAGGCAATCAATACACTTACATGTATCCTTGGAAGATGTGTAGTTTCTCATTTCAATTAGCAAAATTTATTTCTCAGGTTCTGAGGACCTCAGTACTCTCAAAAGAACTCTCTGATTAAGGATGACTCAGCACAGGGCTCTTGCCTCCCCTCTTCAGCCTGTTAAGCTCTGGTTCCTGACCTCTGAGTACATCTGTCTGCCATTCTAGGCTCTCACGACACCACGGACGCTTCTTCCCAGCAGTTTCCACATTTGTGGGTTTGGTGACTTGACTAGAAAATGTTTTTCTAGCTGTTCTTAATGTTTCCCAAGGGCAGGAGCCGTGTCTGTTTTGTTTACAACAGGTGTCTCCCCAGGTGTTGCCTGCTGCCTGGCACACAGCAGGCTCCTAGGAAGGGTTGGGACAGGCTCCCTGGTTTTGACTGAAGACTATCAAGTTGGGGAATACCCTGGCCCATCTGATTTTTCTGCAGTTTAACCTTTGACCTTCTCATCCTAATCCATTTTACGTATCAGACAGTGATTACATGAAGTCAATCTGTTTGGTTATTAATAGATCTAGTGAATATTTTGGCAAAAATTCCGATTTGGGGACTTTGGTTTCTATTTCACTAGAAAGAGTGGCATGCTAGGCAATTTTGAATCGCCTTGAATCTCGAGTAGACAAATATATTGGCCACAAATATGCAAGTGGCTGAAATGAGGCCACTTCAATGCATTGAATTAGTTATGAATTGCATCTTGAGCTTTCTTGTTTGGGTCAATGGACGTTTGAGGAGGTTTAGACTAATATGTCATCCCCTTCCCACTAGTAGAATGCCGATCATGAACTCAGGGCTGTTAGCAGATTTCTTCCCCCGTCTAAATGATACTTGTATCATATGCATTCTGCCTATTTAGCAATCCAGCTTACTTTGCTTTTTTTTTCCTGCTAATTTCGGTTACCAGTTACTGAGTAGGTGCTCACACATCAAAAGATGTTCCACTGAGTTATGACGCCTATCAGATCAAACTCAGGGAACTCAAGCCGAACATTTCGATGAAGAAGTCTTGTTTTTGATCTGTGGTATCTTTCAGTAAATAGGGAGGTACGTTATCTTCCAGTCAATCTTTTACAGCCCTAATATGTAAATTCTGGGAGAAAATGGCTTGATCAGTTATTTTCCAGGTTTAATGTTGAGACTTGGCTATCTTGGCCACTGCCGGGAGAGGAGTATTAGATGGCCAAACACAAGAGGTAGATAAAACCTCAGTAACCCTCAGTCATCTGCTTTAAAATCTGCCTTCCAAAGAGTGTTTTAGATCAGCTGGCAATATAGGGTAGAGTATATTGGATAGAATACTTCCATGACTCTGGCAAATCTTGATTCTGGAGTCAAGTTCCAGGCTAAGTCCTGACTGTCATAATCCTCTACATTAGCCTTTCTGTATTTTCTGCTCAATTAGTGACTTTGGAGCTGGAAATGGAACAGTGGTCAGTGGCAACAGTGTGAGGCCATGTCCCAGGCAGGTGGGAAGATGGGGACTCCTGTCAGTCCTTCAGGCTGTGGTTTCATTTGATTATACAAGAGCTGAGTCACCAAAACATAAACATGTACTCAAGTGGAAGAACCCATTATCTGGTGAGCAGACTGAAGGGTGTCTTTGCCTTTCATGCACTAAAATGGACATTTGAGTGGACCAAGTGTATTTTATAATTCCTCTTCCAGCCTAAGGTGTATGCTTCCTTCTCTCACCTGCCCTCTGTTTACAGGATGGGAATGGAGACTGAGGGTGGCTTTAATGTGACTGTGTCACTAGTTCTACACTTAAAAGGGCCAGAATTTAAGATGATTAGATGAGAATTACATGTTTGTTAATACAGTAGTACGTTTACGTGCGCGGCTACATAATACATTATCTTAGGGATTTCCCCCAGATTCTAAGAGGTGCTGCTGTCTGATTGGAACACAGCCCCAAAATTGGAGCTATGGATGTGAGGATGGTCATTTAGGACAGCCACAGCCTGTGGGGGCTGCAGGGCCTTCGTTTGAATCCGTTACAGCCTTTTAGGCCGGTAGCTGTATGGAATCATGTGATGGTTTCCACTTGAAATACGCCCCTCGATGAGCCACAGACCTCAGGTGTGCATCCTTTTGAATTAATTTTGTCCACTAAGCTCTGTGCCTGGGCAGCTTTAAACTGACGTCAGAAGGATCACTGTGGTTTGGTATCTGATGGGATAATTAATAAAATGGAAATAAAATAAAATGTCTTCTTTTAAAAGGTATGATGGAATTGTTTTTTTCTGTTTCTTCCTCAGCTTTAACACATGTGCAGTGTTGTTGTGGGCACAAAGAAAGGAAAAGCAAACTAAGTGGAGCTTATCCTTGGCCTGCGTGTGCTGTGCGTGGTCGTTCACGAAGTGAGGAGTGAGAATTCACAGCACTCCACATTCGGAGAGAAAGATAGTCCGTGCTTTTAGCTCATGAAAAAAATCCCGAGTATCCTTGAACCCAGCTCTTAGTTCTCTTATAACCCCCCCAAAGTTTACAATTTAGAATAAGTTTAATTTTAAAATAATACAGTGAAAAAAAAATGGTGAGAAAAGCCGGATTTGGAAGGGAGAAGCACTATGTGTAAGCGTATTTTTAATAAATTCTTGAAAAATGTATAATCGCTTGACGTAGCTACTTAGTTTTGGGGCCATTTTCCTGCACATTAGCACCGTGTTAGGGAACGTAAGGGCAGGATGCTGTACCTATGATCATCCCTTTGTGTCCTACCCGTTAGCACATCTAGTAAAAGGATTGGGGTGGAGATATCAGTAACTAGTAGTTCCAGTCATGTGTGCCTTCGTATTTGTGGTCATGAATAATGAAGTTTACTTAAAGCTGACTATAGATCTGACATCATTTTTCAATCGTAAAGATTTTACAAGATGATCAGAAGCATTTGTTTACTCTTAGTCAAGTGATTTTTGTTTAAAAGTGTTGCATAACAGGATTCATTCAACGCTTATTTTTTAAAAAATGTTGATGGTTGAGAACCTCAGTTTGTAGAGTGCAGTAAAAAGTGCAGGTCCCTGTTCTTTCTGACCCCCCAAGTACTCGCCGGTGACAACAGTTTGACATCAGTGTTGGTGGTTTTGCTTTTTCTTTCAAAAACTTTATGCATGGGCAAGGATAGAAATAAAAATAGTTCTATCTTTAACAAATAGGATCATGTTATATACGTTCGGCTACTTGAGGTTTTGGATATCTTTTCATATCAGGATGTAAAGATCTACTCCTGTTCTTATTAATGGCTACAGACACAAATTTCTCCTGTATGGGTTGAAGTGCCATAATGATTTATAAGTAAACATAACTCTGTTTATATTTCCCTAGTCTTTTGCTGTATGAAATTGACACAGGGAATAATATCCTAGTTCAGATATCTATGTATGTGTGCAAATGTGACTTTAGGGTAGGTTTCTGAAGTGGAATTGCCGGATCAAAGGATTTCTGTTCATTTACAGTTTGGAGAGCCCTTGCTAATAAATTCCTTTCCGAAGAGTCTCCACCACTTCGCATCCCTCCTCTGTGCCTTTGCCTTGGTGGATATTGGATTGTCTCCCGTTGACCAGTCTGCACCTCCGTTGGCACCTGAATGTCCTTGGTGCATTTTTAGTTACGAGATTGAGTGCCTTGTCATGTATGTCGGCCACAACACAGTCATGAACTAGACTGGCTTTCAGAGCATTAGCGGCGATGGTTTATTTTACAGTTGATTAATTTTTAAAGACTTTTTCTCCCCCAGAAATACTCAAAATAGGGGAAAAGCAAGTTTAAGAACACAAAGGCAGCTGAGGGACTGATCTTCTTTATTTCTTTTTTTCCCCAAATTGGTAAACTGTCTTCAAATTTATTTGCTTAGACAATGACCTACTTCTTCAGCTATCAATTTAAAAATCTCCCCTCTGGGAACAATCTAAAATCTAGCTGCCAGGAATTTCTTCATCCTTCTGATCCATGAAATGTTGGAAACAGGGGTTGGGGGCCGCAGAAACCCTTTTCCCCTGGGCTTTGTCCGTTCTGATTCTCTTAACAAGTGATATCCTGGCTCGGTTAACTGGAATAAATCTGTTTTCCCAGAAAAACGTAGGTGTTCAATGCTCTGGAAACTTCAGGATCTTTCCCAGACACTGTTAGGCTTCTCTTAATACAAGTATTCATTCAAGTTCAAATGTTTTTGTCTTCCCTACAGCTTCTCCATGATGTTTAAAAAAAAAAAACACGAGGAGAAACCCTGTAATTTCATTCTGTCTAACCTTAACCAGTTATAATAAAATGTTAGTGTTATGTTTGGTTAGTAAACGAGACAAGCCACAATTTAAGAAGGGGAGGTTGCTTCAACTCATGGGCCGCTCTTCTGTTTGCGATATGCAGATATTGCAAGTTGTGGGAATATTGAGAGATGATATTTTCCCTGGTTCCCAAACCTGGTTGTGCAGTTCCATCACCTGGGGAGCTTTTGAAAGACACCCCCGGGCCCATCCTAGGAGCACTGAATCAGAAAGCCTGGCGGTCGTAGGCCTGAGCTTCTGTAGCTTCAGTGCTGTCTGGTATTCCAATCTGCCTGGTGTGGCCACCATTGCCTTAAGAAGGGACATGGGGTGTAGGAGCTGATGGAGGTCTGGGCCCAGACAGCAGCACAGACTGAGGTCAGAGCTCGTGTGGGTGGGAGAGAGGGTTTCAGAGGATGTTGGAAGAGTCGTTAGGCATTTCCCCTCTCACATCTTCAGGAGAAAGTGAAGAAAAATATTTCTCCTCCATAGTTCTAGTTCCTTATCCTCCTGTACTGAAAATGTGTGCTGTGAGTAGAGACTTCCCTAAAAAGAATGTGCTGGTCTGGGTGAGCAGGTGTTGAACCAGATGCTGTTGTACTTCCTGAGCGAGAAGCAGCTACGTGTCCTTGTTCACCGTTTTCTCCTCCACCTGATTGGCTCTTAAACCTTTTCCTCCCTCACTGGTCAGTTGTCACCTTCCTTTGTGCTAGGGAAGTAGACAGCAGGGGAGAGTACTACATGGCATTTGGCCGCTCCAAAAATCTGTGACAAAATCTTAAAACCTCACCTTTCCCCACTGCTTAATCACTATTCAGCCATGATTCCGTAAACATTTCTTTACTGGTTTCTAGGCTATAGGAATCGTGCTAGGAACAACGGGGATGAAGAGAGGATTCCAGAGCTCAGTCCTAAAAAAAAATGAATGTCTTCCCTTTCATATATTTGGCTCTTTAATCCACTAGAAATTTGATGATTTTATGTTTAGAGGGAGAGATCTAAATTCATTTTCCATACAGTTACCGGTTGTTCCAGCACCATTGATTAAATAGTCTCTCCTGTTAAAACTCCATATATGCGTTAGTCTGCTTATTGATTTCGTTTTACTTTTAAAAGTTTTGTGCTGTGTTTTTGTACAGTGAGTTAAAAGCCTTAAGGGAGTGGGCCCTGGCTGGTGTGGTTCAGTGATTTGTGCACCGGCCTGTGAACCAAAGGGTCATAGGTTCAGTTCCCAGTCAGGGCACATGCCTGGGTTGTGGGCCAGGTCCCCAGTGGGGATGCACGAGAGTCAACCACACATTGATGTTCCTCTCTCTCTCTTTTTCCCTCCTTTCCCCTCTCTCTAAAAACAAATAAATACATAAATCTTTAAAAAAAAGCATTAAGGGAGTGGCTAAAAATCCAGTCAATTGTAATAGCAAGTCCACAGTTCGAAATACTTTCATATTCTGCATACGAGGTGTTACCCTGGTCCCTCATGGTAAGTATATATATACAAAACGTAAAAAAAGTGGGAAACAGGTGTTATCTTGTAAACTTGTTTTCTTAATATATAGTAACATTATGCAATAAAAATAGGTGATTAAATTCAGCATCTCCTGACCACTTACTATGTGAAAGGCGCTGGTCTAGATGCTTTGGGAGATAAAGAAATTAGACCACATAGCATTGCCCTTTCGAACCTCATCATCCAGGTGGGTTGATAGGGTCCCACTAGAGGAAATAGTCAGTAATAACAAAGTGAGTGAAGTGAGTTGGAGGAACAACAGAACGTTTGCCATTAGTTGGTATGTGTCTGTCTACTCAGTGAATTGTCCAGATAACTGCTGGAGAAAGAAGACCATTTTAGAAAGGGTTGCAGACAGATAAAAGGCCATTTAGACGGGAGGCCAGAAAGTACATGACATACTAAGGGCTGAATGATTATAAGGGAACCGCAGAAAGAGCGTGATAAATAGAGTTGCAGCCAGTCACGGTAAGAGCTGCCCAGACAACAGAGCCAGTGAAGGTTCGCGGTAGAGAAGCACACAACGATGCAGAAATGCCGCCTGAGTGGCTGATGCACTACTGAGAGACCACCTCACATGTGACGACCGAGAGGACATCTGCAGGAGAGTGGGCAGTGTGAGACTGGAAAGGGTGGGTTGGGTAGGGGGAGTTGTGTCGGCCGCATTCCCACAATGTGGTAGATGTGTGTATCAGATATTAATTAGCAGGGGCCAGGGAATAGAGGCTGGACTTGGGGGCAGCCAGAAATAACTGAGATTGCCAAAGTGGGAAAGCAGGGTACCTCGGTTTCTCCAACAGTCAGACAAGAGCGTCCCCCTCATGAGGTTGGCGTCAATCACCTATTGCTGTGTGTCCAGCCGTGCCAACAGTGGTTTCTCTTTAGAAGGGAGAGCATCACTTGACAGTAACACATTTTGAAGGGAAGAGGTTTGCAGCAGGCTCTGTAGGTAAGGACAGAGAGCACCCATGAGATCAGTACCATTTTTCTAACAGAGGTCTGTGTCAGAGCAGAGACCACGGGCATCGGGGACAATCCAGGCTGGTGGGGTGATGAGCATGGGATCACAGCGGAGGGTCCAGTGTCACAGAATAAGAGATGATAGTACTGAAGGAGCTGTGGGTGGTGTCTATGGAGAAGGTGGAACCAAAAGTGAGTATTAATTAAAGATGGTAAAACAGATGGCACTGGATTGAACAGCTATTGGATGACTGTGTCATCAGGAGACTTTGACCATTGACCCCAGCACGTCTGCGTCCACCTAAAGATGAAAGAGCCTGATGGTTGGCTCACGTTCCTTCCATTTGTAGGCAGAGAAACTAGGTAGCTTGGGAAATGTTTATATTTATTTATCATCTTTCTTCTTTGTAATTCTTTCCATTGCCAGTGTCTGTCTGCCCTTTGGTCTGTCGTTCAGAGGACGAATTACGGCTTGTTATTTTTCATTATGTCAGAGCGCATGATTTCTTATTGAATGGAGCCGTTACTGGCTCTGGGTTCTGTCTGCCGCGTGGTCTTGTTTCTCCTGTCACTCCCTGACATTGACCATCCTTATTGGAGACATGCTCCATTTCATCCTTGATAATTTTCTTCTCTCTCTTAGTACGAATACGTATTGTTGTGATGCGTTAAATAAGATCTGGACAGATTTGATGGTTGTTTAATCTTTTTGACTCTGGATGATAATTTTTCACTAAATTAACATACTCTTATAGAATGGCTCTTAAGAAACTTTTGTTTGAAATTACCCTTTACTTGGATATATATGTAAAACAGTCTTATCCGCACCAGTAACATACTGAATGCTATGCAAAGCTCAATCATAGGTGAGGTCTATCTACTTTAAATTTATAATTGGGCCCTGGCTGGTGTAGCTCGGTGGATTGAGTGCAGGCTGTGAAGGGTCGCTGGTTCAATTGCCAGTCAGGGCATATACCTGGGTTGTGGGCCAGGTCTCCAGTGGGGGCCACATGAGAGGCAACCACACATTGATGTTTCTCTCCCTCTCTTTCTCTCTCCCTTCCCCTCTCTCTAAAAATAAATAAATAAAACCTTTAAAAACATAAATTTATAATTGGTATACAATGCTATATAAATTGGGTTGGGGGGATGAGATTATAATTTACAGGGAATTTCTAAGAATTAGCCAGTCTGTCTATGATGAATTTTTCTTAATTATTTCAGAAGTGACACATTTAACTAATATTTAGACATGAGTTCCTGACTCCTATAGTGCTAACGTAAATATTTAAATGGAAAATTTTGTTCTCGTTCTGCTCTGTTTTATATGAATTAAGTTACTGAAAAGCAGTGAAAAGTGTCACCACTATGGTTTACTAACACTAGTCCCGATTATTAAGATCTTTTCTCCAATCCCGATGAAATCTAGTAGTGTATAAAATTCAAGCAAAATAATAGTTAACAATTAGTAATGGGGACCAAAACCCAGCTCATTGGTTTTAATATCTATTTATTTTCCATATAAAGCCTTCAAGAGTTTAAATTCAATTTGATGGCAGTTTTAGATCTGTTTTTGTTTTGTTTACAATATAGAGAATTTGTTTTACTTGGATGAAAACGAAGATTGCTTATTCTTTTGATACTTATTAAAGACACATTGTTGTTTTTTGTTTTGTTTTGTTTTGTCCTATAATAGGAGATTCTGTAGTGACCAAAGAAAACCTGCAATATTATCTAGAATTGAAGCAGGTGACAAGAGGTTTCAAGTCACCTCTGGAGCTGTGCCTGTGAAAGAGTCCTCTGTGACAGGGAGGAATGCAGAGAATGCTCAAGCATTCGGGGAAGTAGGTCATGGTTGAAAGTACTACGTTGGTCAGAGAAAGTTTCCCAAGCCGTGGCTGTGGTCCTGATCCCTGCTTATTACCCAGAGTGCTTTAGTCTTAGGCAAATTAGGTGACTGAAGGATCTTGCCGCCTCTGGGAGGGCTGGACGAAGGGAACAGATTCCCCACCTGTGCCTGCACTCCCCACAGCAAAAATAGAACATGAGGGCAGTGGATTGGGGACTATAAAATCATAGATGTGACTGCTAGGTTTTTACTTAATTGCGTGATCTTGGAATAAAAATTATTTAAAGAGTAAATAGGCAGATGATGTATAAGTGTATTTAGGAAGAAAAAGGAAAATTAGAGAGTCCATTTTAAGTGAACTGAGGGTCTTCTTTTGTTCTGACAGGTGTTAGACACGGAATACCTCTAGCCACCTCTGACCTTAGTGCTCACAGTCTATTGTGGATTGAACAAACTTGTGGAAACCGCATTTTGGTGTGAGTTTCAGCCAAGTGCTGAACAAGAGGTACAAGCATGACAGATCCCAAAGGCAAGAGAGAGCACATACTAGTGTACTAGGAAAGGTGGCGTGGCGGATGCTATAAACCGAATGTGTGTGCCCCCCAACCCCCGAATTTCACATCTTGAAACTAACCCTTGATGTGCTGGTATTAGGAGATGGGGTCTTTGGAAGGTGATTAGGTCATGAGGGTGGGCCCTCGTCATGGGAGTAGTGTCCTTATAAGGAAGGACACAGAAGAGCTTCTCTGGTAATCAGAGAATGCCTTCAGCAAACCAGGGAGAGCCCTCTCACCAGGAGCCACATCAGTCCTGGCAATGTTGGACTTTCAGCTTCCCTAACTGTGAGAAGTAACTGCTGTCTAAGTCACCCAGTGCATGGTCGTTCTTCATGGTTGCCTGAGCTGAGACAGGAGGAATGGAATTTATGGTGAATTTCTGAAGGATGAGATACTTGAGAGGAAGCAAGAAAATAATATTTCAAATAATAAAAAAGTGAGCCTCATTCTACTGGGGGAGACACTGAGTGAAAAATAGTCCCGCGAAAATGTTAACTGCAGGACTTTGCAGAACCTTTTAAATGTTGGCATTAATTATGCCTCTCCAAAAGGGGCCAGACAGTATGCATTTCTCCCAAATATGATTAGGAAATGCCAGGCCAGGGAGGGGAGCACACTTAGAACAGCGACTGAGAAGCTCGGAGAGAGAGGTAGCTTGTTTGTGGCTGTGGTGTGAACGGTTCTGGATACTGGGGTGTGATTTCTGCATTCTTGTGATTGGCAATGGGAGACCAGCAATTAATTGGAATCCACATCTACGTCTGTTGGGATGCAGGTGGGGACTTCCCACTTAGCTTTTTATTTCCAATCTGAGACTGAGAATAAGTCTGAGATATTAAGGAAATTTGTTTTTGTGGGAAGGGAGGGGGGACAAGGAGGTTGGATTTTCATTTCAATCATATAAAATTGATTGTATTTTTTTATATACCTAATTTTTACATTAACAACTTGTAGAAAGATTCTTACTCTCTGGCTAAAATGGAAAAAGAAAGAATACGTCCCAACTTCTAAATGTACATTATTTGAGAAATGCCTCACATCACCCTGAAATGAAATAATTTCATTTACATCTAAACTCGATGATACATTTGGGGAGGGTGAGCCAAAGAAGTAGAAAATGGAGGCAGCAATAAGGATCGTTAACGTTTTGGGGATGGAGTACACTTTGGGTCAATTTCATTGTATTTGCAGGCTGCAGTTAGTCTAATAACTGTTTACAGACTCAATTTCTATGGCACTTAATTAAGTGCTCTTAGGGCTAAACATCCCAGTGCAAGCCATGTTATGCCTTCATACTTTCCCTTAACCATATTTTTCTGGGGCCAGAGACAATTAGACTACTGTGGAGTTAAATGCTGTAAATTATTGTGTTCCTCAGACCCTTTCCAGCTCCTGCAGTGAATACTGGAGGTATTGTAACTGCATGTGCACTTGAACGAAGATCGGGGAAGGTCGAAACAGAGCCTTCTTGAATGGAGTTGCAAGCCCTTCCTCTGGCAAATAAGAGTAAAGGGAAATGTCACCCGTTTGTTGCTTTTTATGGTCATGCAGAAGGAAAAATCCCCAAAGCTTATGATTCCTTTGCCATGAGCTGACCAGCTGGCTTATTTCGGCCTCGGATAAGAAGTTGAGAGAGACACTGATGTATTTTTTTCCTTGAGCCCGATCAAAGCAAATAGCTATATTCTGGGATTGTAACTAAGCTAAGTTTTTAAGAAAGCTGCTCCTTTGTAAAACCTAAAAGTCAGTGTGGGGCTTTCCTTTTAAGATTGTGTTAGGCCCTATAAGCAGAAGCCACTTAATCTGGGCATGAAGTCCAGATTCCTCCTTTATAATAAATATTAATGAAAATGGTTTATTTTCAAAATTGGCATACATACACATAAAGTTCAATAGACCCCACTTATTGACCCCTTTCTTCAATGTAACTTCTTGTGCTCTTTCTTACCCAAAGCATTAACTGGACATGAGTGAGGGATGGCGGGGATGTGCCAATATTGTGTGCGTGGAAATCTGTAGAGAATGAACTAATAAATGTGTAAGTGTTAAGGCTCAGGTTCATACAGAAATATACAAAATAGAGTTCCTTCTGTCAGTGACTGTTAAGTCACCAAGTGCTCTCCTGGATTTGAGAACCTATCAGGGACCAGGCCAGTTTGGGGGAACTTGTACATGTGCTTTTTCCTGTCTTACCAGTTGCTCAACGCTTCTGTGAGGTGAGTTGTGTCCCCATGTTAAAAATGAGCCCACAGGCCCGGCTGGTGTGGCTCGGTGGATTGAGCGCCGGCCTGCAAATCGAAAGGTCACTGGTTTGATTCCCAGTCAGGGCACATGTCTGGGTTGTGGGCCAGGTCCCCAGCTGGGGATGTGCGAGAGGCAACCAATTGATGTATCTCTTGCATGTTCCTCTTCCTCTCTTTCTCAATCCCTTCGCTTCTCTCTGTAAGTAAATAAATAAATTCTTTTTAAAAAAATGAGCCAACAAAGTGAAGATTTAACTCAGATGCCAATGCACTTTGCCTTTATAGGTATTTTAGAATGTATTACTGTATCTGCTGTCAAATAAATGGCAAACCATCCATCTTTATTAGCCAAGCAGTTATTTCAGGTGCTGTCCTCACTCTTTCTATCCTGCCGTGGCCTGGAGACAGCTGACGCCAGGTTGTAGGCACTCTCTGGGTTGGAAGACAGGTCACAGACCTGAGTGAGAATTGATAGCACTCATTTTTCTCCTTTATTTGGGTGTCACTGAATGCCAGACCCATACAGTGACCATGTTCTTTCTTCCTTCCTGGTTTGCTCTGCCCTCGTGCCCTCCAGGTCGTCACCCACCCTCCTGCACCTCATCGAACTCCGTTCCATCTTAAACACATTTCTTCCCTCGCGATCACCTCCCAGCTGATTTGCCAGCCGAGGCCGCTGTATCATGTTTAGGGGATTTTGTCCTATTCCAGGGTTTTAACAGTCAGCCACATTCCCCGGGTTTCAGACCCAGGTGTACATCTGTGTATTGGACAGGTTTGTCTCAAGATCAGCGATTCTCTGTCCCCTTTGCCCGCCGCCTCCTCCATGAAAGGGGACTCTGGCTGGCGTCCTCACCGTCTTGCAGTTGCTGTTGTTGGTCCACGACTGCTTTTCCGTCCACTTTCCAATACCCAGGCCATCCAGAAGTTCTGTTACCTGAAATAATGGGGTTGGGGGGAATCGCTTTGCAAAGTATATGATTGTCTAACCCCGCTATGTCGAACACTTGGAACTAATACAAAATAATATTGAATGTGAACTCTAATTGAAAAGTAAATTTAAAAAGTTCTGTTGGTTCTAGTCTGCTTCTCAGATTTTTTTCCTCATTCCCCAATTTTAATTATCCTGTGCAGCGTACCACAACATCAGTCCACAAACTCGCTTTCCTGGTTCTAGCCATTTTTCTCTGCATGTGATGGCTGTGCAGATGTAGACAGGAAGTGGAAGTACCCTGGGACCCTGTGATGTGAGAGGCCCCCCTGCTTGCAGGGATACAGATCCCTCTGACTCCTCCTTTCTGGCCTCCAGGCATGGCCTAGGCACCCCCTACCCTTCATTCCCCAAGGCGCGTCTTCAGGGTTGGGAGAGAAGGCAAAAACCAATGGTGTGTTAGATGTTTTCTTTTGCTCTTCTGTACATTTCCTCCATTCAGTGAATGTGGTAATAAAGGGAAGCCCTTTTCATTTTAAATACTTTTCTATGTGGTACAGTAGTGTGGTCTCAGAGAAATATCTGCATAACCGAAGTCAGTTTTCCACCACCTTGGGCTTCCTTCCTAAGGTAGATGCAGACTGTGGCATCTTGATCATATTTGTACAAAACATAATTGTAGTTTGGGCTATAAGTGTATTCTTTTATTGGGTGAGTTTCTATTTTGTGAATTCTGTCTGAAGCAGAAATACAGCCAAATATTTGATCTATTGGCATTTTTATTTTCAACAATCAGGTGTCTGGTATGAATGAACTAAAGTTTAGAAACTTTTTGTCTGTCTTCTCTTCCTTCCTCCAAAAAGAAAAAAAAAATCCCTGAAGCCTTTTACAGCTTTCAGCAGCAGCCCTAGTGCGGGCGGGCTCTTCCCCAGGCCGCCCGGCGGGGCTCGCTCGCAGGTGAGCATGGCTGCCCAGCACCGCGCAGAGGTTTTCCCGAGTTTTCTCGATTTTAGTTTCCTTGTACTTCAGAGTCTAAGCTCATTTTCTTTTTTAAAAACTTTTTAATTTAGTTATTGATTAGAGAGAGAGACAGAAAAAAGAGAAACATCGACCTGGTTTTCCACTTGTTTGCCCACTCATTGGTTGACTGGGGATCAAACCTACGGCCTGGGCATATAGGGGCGATACTCTGACCAGCGGAGCTACCTCACCAGGGCCTCAGCCCATTTTCTTTGCCTGTTTATTAGCAGCCTTTCGATTTCTTCCTTTCATGTGACTTTTCCAGCGTGCTTCCTTCTGTTACTCTTTTTCACTCCCATGGTGATTCTCTGAAAGTGTGGGTGACCTAATGGCAGGAGGATCCCCACTGACTTCCCCAACAAGCAGTTTTGGGAGTTCTCCAACTCAGACCTCTTGCAGGCTCTATCCATGCAAAACTGGTCTTCGAAGCATCACTTAACAAATACTAAATTTCTTCTGTCGATATTTCTTCATTTGGACTCCACACGTTCTCCTGAGATACCTTAGCCACTGTCTGGGCTGCCATGACATCTGCGTGCTGTTGGACCCTGAAACCATCCAGCTGTCCTCCTGGGCACCTCTGTTCCGTTGTCTTCTGCCCTTTGGAGTGAGGGTGCCCACCTCAGATCCATACCTTCTGTTCTTTTCCCTGTGTCTGGCTTGGAGCAGGCGGGCAGGAGACGGTTCTAGGAGGAAAGCTGGTGGTATGTATACAGCAGGGATCAAATGGAAGAGAGGAAGGGGAAGGAAACATCAGCTTGGACGATGGCCCAGCAGCCTAGTGAGCCAGGATGACAGCTGGAGCAGGGTGTAGCCCTGAACGGAGGGGAGGCGCAGAGGGACTGCTGACACTTGAGGACAACAGACAAAACCTGTTAGCTCTCAAGTGCTGTAGATGTAAAGCACTTCACTAGTTCTGCTCGCTAACAGTATAAAAGAAGATGTGAATTTACTGTAAATTTACCTAGGTGGCTCTTTTGCCTGTAAATTGTACATGAAGATAGTATGATATACTAATGCATGTAAAATGCATGTTTATATGTTATAAACATGTATGTAATATTTCTGGTTAAAAAAGGTAAAGTTAGCCTCCAAACTCCTTTTTTTAAAAAATATTTTATTTATTTATTTTTAGAGAGAGAGGAAGGGAGTGAGAGGGAGAGAAACATCAATGGGTGGTTGCCTTTCGTGGGCCCCCTACTGGGGGCCGACCTGGCCTGCAACCCAGGCCTGTGCCCTGACTGGGAATCGAACCTGTGACCCTTTGGTTCCCAGGCTGGCGCTCAATCCTCTGAGCCACACCAGCCAGGACTAGCCTCCAAAATCTTATTTATATCAATGACATAGACTGAATTTAAATCTGTAGGAAAATAGAATTTGTCTAAAAGCTTATGTTTTAGGGACAAAGTCAAATTTATACATGTAAATCAAAACAGTCTTTTCTTTTTTGCAACAGTTTTATTGAGAGATATGTAACATGCAGTTTAAAATGTGTAACTGAGTGATTTTGAGTAATCAAACATTCCTAACTGAAAAACAGGAGGCAAGTGATATTTTTTTAATTGATCTGAATTAGATTCTTATGGCTGCTTAAAGTTTTCCTTCATAAGAATTCAGTTGGTCCCTTCTAAAATTTTTTTGAAAATTGAAGTCTAAAAAGGAAACTCCTATTGCTGTTCGAACTTTAAATAGTCACAGAGGGATTTCATGACGAATTAAATCAGTTAGCTAAACTAACCTTAATCCAGTGGACTTAAAACATAGCAGAAGAAAAAGAACTTGAAAAAAACATAGCAGAAGAGACTGAACTTGAATATTAACCTTCTGGGAGAAAAGACCACTTAGTTTAAAATTCAAAAATAATAATGCTTGTTGAAAATCTAACAGTACGTGCATAGGTATATAAAGCCATTCTTTCTCCTTACCTCTCCACCCCTCATCAGTCCCTCATCAAAAGGAAACATACCATCATCATCATCATCACCATCATCCCTTCTGGCCTAGAGTGGATAACACATGTGTGAGAAAAGAAATGGGTGATCCCTGGGAATGAGCTTCGGTTCACTGAGAATAAACCCAACATTCATATTTATTTGTCTTTTTTGTTCTTTTTTGTTGTTCTTTCTTCTTTTCTTGGTTGTTTTTGTTGTTGACTGATGGTGATCTGTATTTCACCAAAGAGATATTAGACAAAAAGAACCCCGAATTTCCCCTCCCCTCAGTTCCTGGCAACCACCGATCACTTTCTATCTGTAAAGATTTGCCTGTTCTGGACATTTCATGTGAAAGGAATGATACAGTATGTGGCCTTTTGTGTCTGGCTTTTTCCACTTGGTGTCATGTTTGCACGCCTCATCCATGTCGTAGCATGTATCAGAACTTCCTTTCTTTTTATTGACAAATAATGTTGCATTGGGTGCATATTCCTCACGTTTTATTTATCCACGCGTCAGCTCAGGGACACGTGGGTTGTCTCCGCATTTTGGCTATTGCGAGTAATTCTGTTTGAACATTAGTGCACACGTTTTTGCATGGACATGTGTTTTCATTTCTCTTGGGCACTCAGCTGGGCGTAGAGCTTCCGGGCTGTATGCTGACTCCTTTGGAGGAGCTGGCAGGCTTTGCAGAGCGGCTGCACCGTTGGGCTCGCTCTCCAGCAGTGTGCCAGGCTGCCGGTTTCTCTGCGCCCTCGCCAGCACTTGTTACCAGCCTTTTTGATGATGAGGTGTGCGGTCCGTCTTTGTGGCTTTGATTTGCATTTCCCTGATGGGTGATGGTGTTGATCCTGTTGGTTTTTAGTGAACTTAGTTTCTGGTGTTCTTCTTATACATCAAGTACAGCTAAAAATTAAAGCTGCCTTCTGAAATGACCGTGTGTGTGACAGACACCACGATGAGTCCAAGTAAGCATTATACCAAGTAAAGCAAGTAAACGTGAACATTAGAAATTATAGAAAGATTTTAAAGTACCAGAAAAAAAAAAAATAGAAGTCCCAATATAACACAACCATTATCTCTTTTTACAGATCCTTAGAGAAAAGGAGTGTTTGTGACTGGGTGTCAGTTCATCGTCTCTAGCTTCAAAATCATTATAAACAAACTCTGGTTGATAGAAACAATGGCATGAACATGGAGGGGTGAATTCTAAGCCAGTTTTCACAGAGCTGCTTGACCCGTCCGTGGACAGGCCCTGACGCCCATTGTGTCACCGTCGTCTCCATGTGCGCCCTCGGTCACCTTGAAGCGTGCATATACATTTCACATCTAGACAAGGAAGACAACCTGTGGACGGACAGGGTTTTGAAAAATGAATTTACCCTCCCAGAAGGTAATAAACAAAACAGCTTGACTGAGACCTTCCCTGAGAAATCCCATCATTGGAGACATCCATTTCTAAAATTCACATTTTGTTGTAGGAGACATTTGAATGAATGAATCCTGAAGCGTTTTTTTTTTTTTTTTAAATCAGAATACTGTACACATTTTATATTGATTAATTTGAATATTAACAGTAAATCATGTACATTGCCTGTCATTGAGGAGAGCAAGCTCGTGTAGAATGACTTTCCTGCCACCTGCCTCGGAAGGACCCCTGCGTTCTGTTTGCTGGGCCAAGTTGTTCATTTGTGTTTTGCACTCCAGTGCGGGATTGTGCAAGGGCTGGTTCCCACTCTTACTTGTGTTGAATGGCTTTATGCAGATTACGCCCATAGAACACTGCTCTGACTGGGAAAACTTCTAGTTATCTAGACATCTCGGCTGGTCCTGTTTAATTGTTTAGTGTTCATCTTTTCAGGGAGAAGATTGCTGGTAAGCAATAAAAATGAGATCGAGCATAGCATCTTTGCAGGAAGAAGATAGCTAGTAAGTAATAAAGATTAGATCGAGCATAATTAGTAATTGATGACATCCCTGACCATTTGTCTTGGTCTAATAATGGTTGGTTAACAAACCGGGTCCGGCTGAAATGTTGCGTGAACGTAATTATGACTGAGCCTGAAGATTATGTTGAGTCTAAAGAGACCTTGAAATACAGTTGTCAGTATAGCACAATAAATCCTGTGTTCCTTTTATCCTTCCCTGTTCCTGGACACTTTTTTAAAATCTTGAACAAAATTTCAAAGTAGCAAAGCTGAAAACGGTCAAAGTTAATGTGGGGACAGCATGGTGTTCTGGCGGTTAGTGTCATTGTTGCAAGCTCCCTCCCAGAGTCGGGAGGGAGCTGAAAATGCAGATTCCTACCTCCAAGCGTTTGCTTCGGGGCAGAAGTGATTAAGACATTTTCACAGGTGCAGGTACATTCAGTTGCAAGTTTCTATTTCTGCTTAGGGCTGTAGTGGAACTGAGAAAGGGTGGCTAATGAAACTGAGGCAGCTTTGTCATCGTTCTGGGAAGTCGGAGGGATGCTGTTCACTCCCACCTCTGAATGTGTCACCTCAGCCAACTCCCTTGGACAGAGCGTCCCCAGGCCTCACACAAAGGGAAGCCAGCAGGGCTGGGAGTGGCTCCAGGAGCACAATGCACCAGGAGATGCAAGATTTGGAGGAACTTATTTGTCATTTGTTTTGCCTTCCCCACCCCTCCCCCAAGTCACTGATGGTGTTTTATCACAATCATATGCTTTTATGAAAGATTTAGCTAGCCCATTGATGTCATTGTCCCTTTACTGATTTATCTGTTTAATCAGACACAGAGGCCTGGGTTTTACAAGATTATCCCTTATGGAATGAATGATAAGGAAGGATTGCTTTTTTCCTGGCAGTTTTGAGGTGGAATTCTTTGTGTTTGCACAGGCACATGCTCAGTTTCAGCTACGTATTTAAAGCAAATCTTGATCGTGGGCATTTAATTAACAAGAAAACAAACCAACCTAAAAACAAATACAGCAGCACCTCATAAAATCTTGAAGATACAGAGGAAAATGCATCCGCCCTTCCCTAGGGGCGGTTACTTCTGCAGCTGTTTGCAGGTGGGTTCTGCTGCGGGGGCTCCCAGGCTCCGTCGGAGCAGATGGGGAGGCTGAGCAAAGGTCTGAGCGTGCCTGTTAATCGATGGGGCTGCGAGGAATGTTTGTCAGTTATAAATGTTACATAGACTGGAATGCTTTACTAAGCAATGTGCATGTCCGTAATTTAAAAGAAAGCCAGATTTGTCTTTTTGGGGGTGGAAAGCTCTTACGGTAATCACACCCTTACAGATAAAACTCACTTTCTGGACCTATTTAAACAAGAGTTTTAAAGATGCAAAATGAACAGAAGGACGGCTCTGGGTACATTGCTTCTAAACATTGAGATGTTTACAGTGGGAGAACTTTATAAAAGTGAAATAATTTGAAATAATACCTGTTAAATCCCTTTACCTTAAAATCTGATGCTTCATAAATAGTAGATGCTCAACAGATCTGTACTGAATGAGTTAATGCATACATCTTAAAAGTAACCAGTTTCATTAACAAAACAGGAAAACTTAAACCCACAAGTAGAATAGCATGCTATTGAACCATTGTCTTTGGTGTGCTGTATTTAAACAGGGCTAAATTTATTTAGCTGTGTTCTTTTTGAACAAACATAAAAGGGCATTTTAATGATAATTAAGAATATACAGAGGAACACATTTTAGGAGTAATGTGTGGGTTTTGTAAGAATTTATTCTCCAACTGTATTGGTTCTCCTGGCATCAGTGCTGTGTTTTTCCTAATATTAAATAAAGCATTAATCACTGAAATATATGAGACGTATTAAGCCTGCCCTCAGGGAATAGCTAATAGGTGTGTGTGTGTGTGTGTGTGTGTGTGTGTGTGTGTGTGTGTGTGTGTTTATTTTTTCCTTCGTGAAGAAACATTTCTGTTACTACTGTGGAAGAGTGATAGTAGAATTTGTCCATATTCTCTTTTGTATTTTATTTAAAATCTACAATGAGGAAAATACAGATTTTCATTGCTTAAGGTAATTTTTGAAAATGCATGAATTAATTTCATGTTAATCTCTGTGCCAAAGATAATCTTTGGGTCACTAATGTATGGATGTGGGTGGACTCGCAATGGAGGAGCAGCCACGTGCAGTTTATTGCTGTCGAAGAAGAACCCCAAATCTGGCTGGACTCAAGGGTTTGGAAAGGTCCGTCCTTTGAGCCCAGTTTTGTTAGAGATCACTTTCTATCTGCAAGGACGGTTTTGATGTTACGATTATTAAAAGATAGTCTCTAGTTCATGACTTAGAACGATGAGTTTAAAAGTGTTCCTCATCAAAACTTACCTCATTCTTTCTAAAACTCCTTGGATACATTTTTAAAGCTGTAGCGGATTTGAAATGGGGAACAACAAACCTTGAGTGTCAGTAGTACCTCAGTGGCCTGCAGTTTCCACACCCAGAATCTAATTCTGACTCTTGGAAAAACAGACATTATTGTATTGAAAGACTGTATTCCCTGGTATTATCTTATACCATCTTATTCAGATGTTATCTTTTTATTATTATTATTTTTTTAAAGGAGAGAGAGGGAGGGAGGAGGGAGACAGGGCGGCCTGGAAGCTGAGCATTTTTAGCATGGTTTCTGTTCCCGGGGAGGTCTGTGACCTTGAGAAGTGACATTCTTTCAGGGCTTGGTTCTCAGCAGGATAATGGAAGGCCTGTTCTAGACGATCTTAAAGAGAAACGCTTCAAGCTGTCATGTTTCTTTCCTTTAAAAAAATATCATTGCATTAGATACTTCATTTAATCTTCACAAGCCCCCATTTTGGCATTGGATTTTTAATTTCTTTACTCAGTTCCTAATTTACGAATTGGTAAGCTTATGAGTTTGGGGGTTGCTGTGAAGGTTAGAATACTTCCACTTTGCTGTCACTTACAGAATAACCAACCACTCCTTATGTTTCCATGTCATTTAAAAATATATTATCACTACCTAAGCCAGTCTTTTTATTTGCCAGTGAACACGTGACAGCTTATTTCTGTGCCTTTCTGTTATTTCCTGGGGGTAAACCTCAAGGCTTTGGGGCTACGTCAAAAGCCTGTGTTTTGTAGTCAAGACATGGATGTGAGGCCCCAGTCTGCCTCTTACCTAGTGAGCTTCCTCCTACAGGCTGGGTGGAAGCTTGTGAAAGGGTATGAATTCACAACTTATGCTAATTTTAATGCCGCTGGCAACAGATGAGTGTTGAGATTTCACTGCGTCATCATTGATATTGATAGACTTGACTTTGACAGGTAAAGGATGGTATACGTCTTACCTTTGCTTTGGGTTTTGCATTCCTTTAGTTTATGAGAGCTGATAAATATATGTCTCTGTGTTGATTCACTGATTTAATTTCATGTTATAAACAGTACTTATTGCTCACTTTATCTGCTAGGATCTTATTATATGCTTCGAAACTCATGGTTCATGTTTCATATCTGCAGGCATTCCCTCAGCTAATAATTTTTTTCCAAAAAAATATTTTTTAGTGAGTCGAGTTGCTGGAAGTGTCTTCCCCTAGAAGTTTCCTATACACAGGGATTGGGCTTCCAGGCAAAGCCCCAGTCGTGGCTTAACCCATTGTATCCATGTGATACCATAGAATGTTGTCAGTAACTCCTGTAATCTTCTCAACCTATGAGGTGTAGGTACTATTAAATGAAATGGTGCATGCTCTTATCTTGGCGATTAAACCTTCAAAAACCTGGAAGGCCAGGTCTGAGTTTACAGTTCTTAGACTCCAGACCTTCTGTGTTACAAGGTGGTAATGCAGGGAGCTGCAGCCTCCAGCCTGTCCTCTTCCCACTCCTGGCTGCCCCCACACCTTGAGGGACCTCCAGCCCATGCAGGTGACTGTCCAGCCCACTATGCATGCTCTGTCCCTCCCTCCCACCCTCCACCAAATACCCTTTGGCTGGCACCCTGGCCTAGGGGTGCCCTGGGAACTCCACAGTCTTTGGTGCCAGGGCAGGTGGGGTGTTAATTTTCAGGTAGGTAGGTCCTGCTGGTTTCTGAAGGGGCGGGAAGGGCCAGAGGAGGGCAGGCATGGGGCTCTCTAAAATGAGTGGCCCTTTGGCTGAGGTGTGTTGGTGTTGTTACCACTGACGGTGATTCTTTGAAGCAACTGCTTTCCCCCTGATGCCTCTTCTCTGTTTACTTGATCCACTAATCCTGGGCTAATCAGAAAGAAATCCTCAACCCTCACCAGTCACCTGTGAATTTGTATCCAGCACAATGCATACTATGCTGTGGGAAGCAAGAGCCAAGCTAAGATAAAAGCTCTCAACTCTGTGAGGGCGGGGACAGCATGTCCCTCACATGCCCGGCACAGAACACATATGTGCATTCAGTAATTAGTGAATGCAAGTTTGACCAGTCCCCCCTCCACACACGCAGTGTTACGGCAACCCCCCTCCCCACCTAGGGAGCAGACTCTAGGCGCTGGTTTTTTTTTGGGGGGGGGGGTTGGGGGCGTGGGAGTGGGCGTGGATCGCCCCTGCCAATGTGCTATCCCTCCAGCCCCTTTCCCCGCCCCCTTGCGACTGGTGCGCAGTGGGGCTAGGCAGACAATCTCCAGCGTGCCCTGGGCTGTTGTGCCATCAAAGTCGGGGTTTCCAGGCATCGTGCAGTGACAGGGCTCAGGGGTCGGCAGCGATGTGGCCACTCACCCCACCCTTCTTGAACGTGGACCAAGGAGTCTAACACGTGCGTGCGTCAGAGGCCCCCAGGAAAGCCGCTCTTGCGGCAGTGAAGGTGAAGGCAGAGCTGCCTGCTGCGAGGTGGGGTACGGAGGCCTCTCAGGTCGGGAGCGCCACCCGTCCCTCTTGCACACTGGGCAGGGGAGGTGGAGCGTGAGCAGCACATGAGTTAGGACTGGAAAGATGGTGAACTATGCCTGGGCCGGGCGAAGCCCGAGGATACTCTGGTGGAGGTCCATGGTGGTCCTGATGTGACCTGGGTATAGGCGTGAGTCACTAACGAACCACCTGGTAGCTGGTTCCCGCTGAAGTTTCCCTCGCAATAAGTGGCGCTGCGGCCTGCGAACCCGTGCAGTTTTATCCAGTAAAGTGAATGATTAGAAATCTTGGGACCAAACCATCTCAAACTTTGAATGGGTAACAAGCCCAGCTAGCTGGCTGGAGCCCTGGAGTGGTGGGATGCGAGTGCCTAGTGGGACACTTGGTAGGCAGCGCCACGGGATGAACCCAATGCTGGTTAAGGCACCCGATGGCAGTGCTCATGAGACCCCAGAAAAGGCTGTTATTCTGACAGTGGTCAGAAACTAGAGGTGGGCAGCAGGGAGTGGATTAAGAGACTGAGGACCCATGCTCCTATCCCCAGGGCCTTGTCAGAACTAGGCATTCTGGGGGGCGGGAGGGGGCACAGTGGAGAGAGAGCAGTATAAAGAAAGAAAGCCCAGAATTAGAAGCAGTGAACACGGGTAGGTTCCTTCCACGCCCAGAAACTGTCACTGACATAACCAAGCCTCAAAGTTGTTTTTTCACATTGGCTCATATCCAAAATGCATATTTCAGGTCGATGCTTCCCATCCAGGGTCCCCTCCCTGGTTCCAGCTCTGAACAGGATGCATGAGCAGCTTCCCTGCCTCCTCTTGGCCTCCAGATGGATGGTTTGGGGGATTTTTAGGTTGGTTTGCTTATGGTCAACTTACATCTAGTAAAGCATTCAGTCTTAAGTGTAGAGCTAGGTGGATTCTCACTGAACGAACACACATGTATGAAGACCTCCTAGCCCTGGCTGATGTGGCTCAGTGGATTGAGTGCTGGCCTACGAACCAAAGGGTCGTGGGTTCAGATTCCTGGTCTAGGGCACATGCCTGAGTTGCTGACCAGGTCCCCAGTAGGGGGCCCACGAGAGGCAACCACACATTGATCTTTCTCTCCCTGTCTTTCTCCCTCCCTTCCCTCTCTAAAAATAAATAAATATAATCTTAAAAAAAAAAAAAGACGTCCCTGATCAGTTTCTTGAATATTACCAGTGCTCCAGAAGCTTCCCTTGTAGGCCCTTCCAGTGATGACTCCCCACTGTGGACAAATCATGTTCCCCAAAACCCGCATGCTGAAGCCCTGACCCTCAATGTAACTATATTTGAAGATAGGGCCTGTAAGGAGGTCACTAGATTAAATGAGGCCCTAGACTGGGGCCCTGATTGAAGGAAAGGACCTGTGTCCTTGCAAGAAGAGGCACCAATGAGAGCTCCTGCTCGTTCTGGTTTTCTCTCCCTCCCCCTCGCCTTGTGAGCACACAGTGGAAAGGCAGCAATCTGCAAGCTCAGAATCAGGCCCTCACCAGAAATTGGCGGGCACCTTGGTCTTGAACTTCCCATCCTCCAGAACTGGGAGGTAAAAATGTCTGTTGGTTAAACCACCCAGGCTGTGGTGTTTTGTTGTAGCAACTCGAGCAGACTAATGCAGAGACTGGAGAGTAACCTTAGAAGGTCAATAAAGAGAATGAAGTGCCAGATGCGGAATGAGTGTGCAGTGGTCTAGCTTGCAAGATTGTGCGACTTCAAGCATAGGAAGTATGAGGACCATCATTTATGAAGCAAAAGAATAGAGGATGCTTGAGATCAGGTAAGACTAATTGCATCATAAAAACCTACCTATGAAAGCAAAATGCTGTCCCCTACTCCTCAGGGGCAATGAATGGAAACACTTCTATAGGACGTTTGCTAACCTAATTAATAGAAACACTTTTCAGTCTCTGTATATTCTGTTATTATATGAATGGGTACCAAATCATATATTTCTGTCTTGGCGGTGACTCGCCTTTTTGAGTTTGCCATTGGACTGTGTCTTCCTTGCCAGGAGGCGATCTTACACATCAGAGAACTGCATTTCTTTTCTCTGTGTGTCCTTTTCAAACGGCTGATTACCAGGGGGCTCACAATCCTCGGTGGAGAGTTTATGGAAAAGATGAAAAGAGGATGTTTTTAAGAAGAATGCACGAGTTTGAGACAGATGTGCACTAAAAGAATCAAAGTTCTTTTTTGCAGTAACGTCCCCAGGGATAATCCACTATTGTTTGGGGGTGGGGGAGGGGGAGTCAGTCTCATGCAAGAAGAGGGGGGTGTAGATTGTGTAAAGAAAGCAGGAAAACTATTCATTGTGTTACAGTTTACCGTTTGAGTGAGTAGCAGGGGGGAGGGAAAATCGTTTGTACTGTCTGTGTCATGAAGAAAGCTGTTGTGTGTTTCTGTGAATTTAAAGCAAATCATTTTCCGTAAGTTAGTGTTTGATCCCGAAAGAGCAGAGGTGTTGCGACCATTCACACCTATAATATGATTACCTGTGGGAGGTGACAGTTTACAAAAAGAGGAAGAAGGATTTTGAGAGTGGGTGGTTGATCGGACACTTGTTTAGGAACAGCCGTTTCTCCTGCAGAAGCAAACTTGCTGTGGGGATGGCATTGCGTTGAAAGGGTTTTGTTCATAGGTTTTGTTCATATTTCACATAAAGTCAGCAGGAAAAGCTGGCACGTGTCTTCCCAGCCCTGTGTTCTGATATCCAAATAATTTCTCCCTGGCTTGCTCTCAAACAGAGTTCAAGATCAATAGCAGCCCACACTGCTTCATGAGGAACCCCCACCCTGACTTAGGCCAGGTGTTTGTTGCCTTGCATTCCTGAAAAACAAAAACAAAGAAGCTTCCTTTTCAGCTCACTGCAATGGGAGAATTGGAGACTCTTTCACTACCAGTTTAAAGTCTTTACTCCTTGAATTCGTTTCATTTGCTTACAAGCCTTTTGCCGAGTGGTTAAGGAGTCAGCCATCTCCATGGGTTGTTTATTGAAGCACTTGGGGATGAAACAAACCACTTTCTACTCTCTGTCCGGGTGTCAAAGCAGTTGACTGTGTCTTGGATGCCATCTGATTCAAAGAAGGTTAGCGCTCAGAGCTCACCAGCTCAGGGGCTTAGATTTTCTAGAACAAAATAATCAAACCGGAACCAGAGCTGATGCTGTTGAGTGGATCAAGATCCCACAGTTGTTGGGGTGGCGAAGCCCACTGAGACAGCGGCAAATACGTTTTAGTAGGTTAAAGACGCACAGGCGCATCGATCAAACTGACTTTTCAAACAATAGGCTCTAAAATACCGTGCTATTCTTGGAAGTTGGTAGTGAAAACTCAGGGTTACGATCTCCTAAAATATTCATATTTCTGAGTAGGGTTTGGGATACATCCAATAATCCCTCACTCCTCTTACCCCCGAGCCACTCCTTCTCGGGAGTAAAAGCTTCTGCCTGTAGAGGACGGAGTGAGTTCCTCCCCAGTTGATGCCTCCTACCTCCTGAAGCAGGACAGGACTCCTCGAGGGTGTCATGTGGGGAACAAGGCCTGCTCTGTGCTCCCCTGTATTACTGATGCAGCTCAAAATTAAGGCATTGATGTGTTACTAAATGTTCTCTGTAATAGCTAGCTGGCAGCTCTAAAAGCTATTTTGACAGGGATAACTTACGATTTATAAATTGGGTTAATGGACTCCCATTCTAATGGAAAATGCACTTGTATAAGATCATTTTTATTCACGTAATAATTAAGTCCTTACTGCAAGTGCTTTCCTCTCTGAGGCTTATATTTTTCTGGAGGATTTTTTTTTTCTTTTTTACTAGATAGGATAGGACTTTTTTTTTTCTTTCTGTGACTGGGCTAATTTTGTAAGGAGAGGTCACTTCCCTCATGGGTTGTGATAGGCTTGACTCTTAGCTCATTCAAAGCCAAGGCTGAGATGCTTAACGGGCAAAGATTTCTGTAGTGTAACCTGGACTGTGATTCTTTGCTCCACAGGTAACATGATGACGAGCATGTTTAGGGTTTGGGTCAGTTTTGCTTTTGTTTTGCTTTATTTTGTTTTAATATACATTCATTGGCCAGAAAATATATTAAGTATCTTAGAATAGTCACTGTATATATATATATTTTTTTTTACAAAAAAATTATTTTAGCATCTACTGATGCTTATGGGAACTACTATTTGGAGTTCCCTTCTCCACTGAGTTCAGGTAGCCTGATGGGGTCATGTGGGTGACAGGGACCCTGGGAGTATCTCAGAGGCTAAAGTGCCATCTCTGCTGAGCACTTGCAAGGAAGGTTGGGCGGGAGACCCCTCTGCCACGCTGCATCAGCTGGGCCCCAGGGTGAGCCAGGTCCCAGTGTGGACTGGCTGGACGTAATGGAGAGGCGGTGCTCACTGCCGCCCCTCGCCCAGCCTCAAACCCCTACTGTTGAGTGCCCCCAGAGGCAGCTCCCAGGCCAAGCCGGTGGATCCTGCACCCTGAGAGCTCAGAGTTCAGTCAGGACTCCACTGTCGTTTTGTCCAATGCTACCTGCCTCTCCTCTGCCCCTCAGTGGTGACCCCCAGCCTTCTCCAATCTCTGGTTTTTACCTCTCCCCCTCCCCTAGTCAGTGACCTCTGCTCCCCTTCCTTAGAAGTTATCCCTTCGAGGTCCCGCTCAGAAACCTGCCTGCATGGAAACTGCCTCCCTGTGCATGGAAACTTTCCCCCCTGTAAACTCACCTGCATTCTGATTTCTTTTCCTTTTGAGAGTTGGTTTCCAGGTACGAACAACCAAATCCAGGGTCCCCACTCACCAATGGTCAGATTCCTTTGGTCCATATCATGCCTCTGGGCCAGTGCCAGCGCTGGAATCTCCTGGGGAGCTTTAGAAAGTACTAAATATGAGGATCTGATTTAACTGAGTTGGGGTGTGGCCACAACATCAACTCTGCAAAGTATTATCCGTTCTATAGTCGGAGAAGTGGAGGCTCAGAGCCTGAGAAGTGGGCTCAGATGTCTCAGGGCTAAGCTGGGGTTCTCTCCCCGTCTGTGTAATTTTAAAGCATGCCTGTCCGCTCACTGCACGGCGCTCTGCTGGCTCCACAGAGGCACTGGAGCATTTTTACCAGTTAAGGGAAGGGGCCCACATGACCTGCCTTTTATGAATCAGTGGGCCTAGACCAAGTCCTTGTTTCACTCGCACCAGACTCACTGATAAACAGTGGCTGCTCCCCAGGAGCTGCAGGCCTGCACTCACGTCACTTTGATTTGGCATACTGCAGGCCGTGTGCATTCCAGGGAGTGCTGAGCTGAGCACACGCGTCAGAGAAGTCCATTTCCGTTTATCATTTTAATTCTGCTATTAACCATCCGCCAGCCCTAAATGCATTCTCCAAAATGGCCTCCGCAGGTCCATTATCAGAGCTGAATGTTTAATAACTTTCTTAAGTAATTCCTGCCATGGCGCGTTGGAAACTTTCTTTAGTTTTTTTTCTGTTTTGTTGTGTTTTTCACCAAGAAAGAGGCATTTCTGGAAGTCCCTCAGGATGGCTTAATATAGCTCTCGCCAGCCCCCTCCCCTTCTTTCCTTGCCCACCGCCTTCCATCCTAACAGCTTCGGGCGAGAGAGGTTCTGGCGGGGGAACCCTGACTTAGCAGGTGTCAGAAAGCAGCAGATGGGAGGCAGACACTTAATCAATTGAGAAGTGGCTTAGAATTCAGCCTTGGGAGCAGTGGATGCTCTTTAGCAAACAGAGCACGGCTCTTTGTGGATTAGCAATTGGCTGCTTCTCTGTTCTGTTTCTGAAGTGTTTCAGTGATTGTGCTAGAAATATTTGCCGTAGAACATGATAGAATCACAATAGTTATTTGTGGTTAAATCACATTAGCTTAGATGGGCCATCTTTCCAAATTAAGTTCATTTGACTGAAAATAAGACCAGCGATGCTGCTTGTTCATTTTCTTTTTCGATCAAATTGAGTATAGACTTAGGGAGGGAGCACCTGGGTGATGGAAAAATTCTAACTGGATTTAAAAAAACCAGCAGTCATTTTAAGCAATGTGGGTCAAAAACAGTCCAATCATTAAATTTATATACTGATAGTATATGTTATTTTACTTTGACAGTCATCTCAATTACCCTCTTACTTACATAATATGCTACCTGTGTTGAGTGACATTTGGAGTAAGCGTCTGTTCCCCTCTCCCTGTATTGCACTCATCACCAGGATGGAGAACCTGCAGGGGGTGGTGGATGCTTAAAACAACCAACCAACCAACCAACCAATGAGCAAATAAACACACTTAGAATGAGAGAAGAGCTTCTTATAAGAGATCCTCTTTGCTTCCCCCTTTCCTATATCTGCCTTCTCTCCTCTAAATAGATGATGGGCTTCTGCCACTGGAGCGTCACTCAAACCCGGACATGCATCCTGTTTTGGAAAGTGGAGTTTGATGTGCCAAGTTTGGGCTCTGTGTATTTCTCCTTACTGACTCCCTCCGTGGTGAGGTTTCTCGTATCGTGTCTCGGGGACATGTCTTTGATTGGAAGAAGTAACATGGGCATCCAAAATTTTTTGATCCTTCAAATCTAAAGTTTACTTGAGATGATATTGCTTTCCAACTTTTGTCAAAGTTATTTCTCTGCCAGACTAAGAAACTATTTAGCCTTTCTTTGGCACAAAGTGGATTTCAAAACATTTTATGTGATCAAATTCCTAAGCAGGATGTGATGTAAGTATTTTGCTACCAAATGCAGATCCCTTTGAGAAAAGCAACCACTTAATGAGGGATTGATTACTTGAAGGTGACGTGGTGTGCAGGGATTAAGTGGGAATTGGGATCTTGACTTCTGCCTCAGCCACGGATGGGACTACTCCGAACTTGCTGGTGCAGGGACTCAAAAGGAACTAGGCATGGCAGTTGTCAGAAATGTCTCAGGACACAAACTTGTGCTTCTGAGCTACTCGTTTTCATTGTTGTCCTCCCAGAAATATTTTGCATTTGGGGTCTCTGGAGGCCTTCTGAAGTCAGGGTGGAGGTTGACTTGCCCTGTACATCTTGTGGATGCAACAACTCAGAAGGGGGGAAAGTAGCTGGTCTTAGACATTCCTGAGCTTTAGGGTCTGTGTCCTGAGGTCCCTAACTTGACAAGATCTGTAGATAAGATCTTGACACGCTGTAGGCCCCACCCACGGGGGGCCCAATGTCAAATAACTAACCAGTTGATGTTAGGTGCTTACCTTTCTGTCAAACATGGAACGTTAGCATTGTATTGACGTTTAAGAAGAGGGTAAGTAATGTGAGAGAGGGGCTTGCGTCCTATTCTTTACACAACAACCGTTCGAAGTGTTGCTTGCATAGTCTGTTCCCCCAAGCAGACACCCCAGTTCAGCCATGGTTCACAGGGTGAGATCTGCGTTAGCTGTGTTGTATCACTGGTCCATCGTACTATACCTAGGAATGCATGGCCTTGGTTTAAGCAAGCTGATGAAGAGCACAGTTCCTCAAGTTCAGTGCACCCCTTCAAGTTCTTTTTTGACTCCATGAAGGTGAGTAGTGGTTCTTCACCAGGAGAGTTAGGTGGCACATTTGGGGTGCGGAACAAGAATGGCTCATGTCGTGCAATTCCTAAGTAGAGTTTCCCCCCAGAGGAGGGTACTGATGGTGTCAGAGGCTTGGCCTGGGGTTCACAGGTCTCTTCAGTCGTGTTTATGGAGCATCTCTCTCTCCTAAGTGCGACACAGACCTAAGTGTTGTGGGGGCTCCCAGCATTCTGAGCTAGGCATCTCATGGGCTTCTGGTAGACCACCTTCACGCAGCGAATTGCTGTCGTTGGTAGGTGGGGCCTATCATTTCCCTTATCCCCAGCAGAGATCTTATAAATTCCCTTTGCCTGAAATCAGCACTGTTGATCTCTTGCCTCCCTGGATTTAGAGCTCTTGGTTTTCTTTTACATACTTTCCCAGAGAATCCAGGAGTTTTAATTCTTTTAAAAACAACTATAACTTTTTTCAGTAGGGCACTATTTGACTGAAGTGTCGTATGTTAAAACATATTGCATTTATCTGGGTGTCTTTAGTTATGGGGGATGTTAATAGCAGTGGGCTCAGAAAGGGTTCTTTAAGTCATTTTAGGAAATGCTACATGGTCTCCTCCTTAGAGGTTCAGAATGCACATTAATAAGTCTCCAAAGTCTAAGTAAGTCTGCTTACCTTTGTCTACATCAGAGATTCCCAAGCTAATTTGAGCACGGCACACTTCTGAGATAATACCTGGGTTATGGTACACCTGGTAGAGTACCAATATTCTTGGGTATTAGTTTGGAAAAAAAAAAGCTGATCTTTAAAATTTAGAGGCCTAATTTGTAGACAATATTTTTTTTTTAAGATTTTATTTATTTTTAGAGACAGGGGAAGGGAGGAAGAAAGAGAGAGAAACATTGATGTGTGAGAGAAACATTGGTTGGTTGCCTCTTGTACACACCCCAACCAGGGACCGGATCTGCAACCGAGGCATGAGCCCTGACTGGGCAAATCAAACCGGTGACCTTTCCCTTTGCAGGACTGTGCCCATCCAGCTGAGCCACACTGGTCAGGGCTGTAGACAACATTCTTGATCAGGTGTGTTCACCTTTAGTAGCCAGTGTCCTTTGGGATTTAAGTATGTGATATGTGATATTATTCTCTGAGATGCTCAACAATTTGAATATTTGAATATTGCTCAACTGAGTTCACAGTAAATTTTGCACCCTAAAAGCAACCTAGTGATTTTAGTGGCTCTCTCTTAGCTTTCATTCCCTCACTCATGTCTGGAGTAATGAGTCGGAGTTTTTCATGAATGCCACTGAAAACTACGAGAAACCGGGGAATCGTGCACAGTGACCGAAGACTAGCTGGTACATAGCCACCCTGCACCGAGTGGCTTCTAAGGACCCACAAGTTCATTTACTGTGCAGATACTATTCCAGAAACTTCCCTTATATAGTGAGCATCACAATTTCCAAGGGAAAATAAGATTAGTTTTTGTATTCTGGACCTTAGAATTTGTTCTATGAGGATTTAATTAAATTAATGGAGCACTACAGAAGCTGTTCTAAGGCCAGTTAAGTATGAACTTGATTGAATGTTGCTTCTCAGTGAGTAGTTTTCAGTCCTGGCAGTGAGTTGGGGGACGTCACCTGGTCGCACGGCACCCTGGACTCCGCGTCGCCTCTCGGAAGTGAAGGCCTGCAGGATGAAATGGTAGATCGCGGAGGGGCCAGACAGCCGGACCGTGTGTGCTCATTGTAGCGGCCGGGAAGCGCAGCAACGCTGGATGATGGGGATGGGGTGCCCACCCCTCTCCCTGGGCCCATTAAACTCACGCACTCGTGTCGGAAGCAGTGTCACCAGCCAGGATATTTTCGCTCACTGGTTATATTTCGCAGAACATCTGAGTGGAAAGAAGTAGCGTGAAACATAAAACAAGCAGAGGTTTTTTTCAAAGGTCAGAGGCTTCGGGGCAGGAGTAGGAAAGAGGGGAAAGCTGCCACACTTCCAGGAGGGTCTGTCCTCTCCTTCCGGAGGAAAATTGGGATCAGAAAGAGATCTCTGTGGGCTAGCTTCTCAGAGATAAGGATTTCTTGTGTTCACAGGTCGTGAGCATCACTCCCGACCTGCGGTGCACGCTCTTCTCCTTTCGTGCAGTCTGAGAGAGCGTCTGGCTCCGCCTGCTGCCGGTGCCCCCAAAACCTGATAGGCGGTTCGTACTCTGTCTCTGAAAAGCTGGCAAGTTAAAGGGTCTCATGTTTTTTCTGTTGCGTCTTGCCTTAAATCTTTTTAAAATTCATGGAATATAAATGTATCTTCCTTACTATATAAGGATTGCCATAGCACCACATACTCTATGTCTTAAGCTAATTAGAAATTAGATCATTACCAAGGGATGAAACATTTCACTGTTTAAAACACAAAACAGTTAAAAATTCTGTTGACAGTTTTGAAGTTTTCTTGACTTTACAGATTTTATTGGCTGTTTCCCAAAGTTAGACTGTGAGAAGCTTCTCTAAAGAAAACTTATTTTTTTCTTTTAATTCTGAAAAATTTCAGACCATGCAAAAGTAGAGAATAGTGTAACAAACCCCATGTGCACATCCCCCAACTCCAACTGTAATCAACCTTTTGCCAGTCTTAGGTCATCTAATTTTAACTTTCAGATTTTATTTGAGTATTTTCAAACACACAAGACATGTCATTGGTAGATCCGGATCGGTCTGACCCTTTGGTAGCAAAAGTAAGGTTCATTATACATCTCTAGGAGTTGAGGACTTTATAAGATGATACAGCCGCATGGTTATATCACATATCACAGAATTCACAGTAAGTTTTTAGAATCTTCAAGAAGCCTTTAAAACTGTTTTAACGCTGATGTTTCCCTGATGTTTTACGGCTGCATCTCAGGCGGATTGTGCCTGTGGGCGAGGGTGGCTGTGTGGGAGACCCACCGAGGGACTCAGGAGCTCAGTCCAGAAAACAGAAGGCTCTGGACAGGCCACAGTCAGTGCCTGTTGTGTGGATTACTGGTGGAGTAGTTGGTTCCCACATGTAGCTTCCCTATTAGGTGCTGCCTGTTCCTAGAAATCCAAATGTCCATTGGATAATTTTCTGTGTGCTTGTGTCTAAATCAAAAGGGGAAGGGCATGCTCTTCCCATTGCCTGGGTGTTTGCTGTCCGGACAGTGTGATCCTAGAGGTATGCATTTGACTTGTTGTAAAAGATGTCCTCAGCCATTAGATGATGAAATTTTTAAGTGATGTCGGCAGGTGGGCTCACGACTAGGTGCTGTGCGGCTGTGTGTGGGTGTGGAGGGGGAACCAGGTGGGGTGTCATTACAGTCCCATTCCCACAGCAGCTCAACATACTTTTACTACCCAAGGGTCAGACCAGTCCAGAACCCCAGACAGAAAAGGCCACACCCCTCCAGCCATGGGTTCCTCTTGCTGTGACAGTCCGCTCCAAGGTCACAGCCACTTGACTGCGTCTTGAGCCGCAACTCCTGAGCGCCCATGATCGGTGATCGAGACAGTGAGATGTGAGTTCCCCATACAGAGCTCTAATGATGTTGGATCCCCTCGTCTCAAATCTCATGCTGCCTCTTTCTAAGCCCTTAACACAGACGTGAGGACAATCTGGAACCTCCTGTTTGCTGCCCTGGAGTTACCAGCCTATGATGGGGGGTTGGGGGTGGTGATGATAAAATACCGGATTTGAAGGATTTAGTCTTGTGCCCAGTCTGCATGTCTGCTCTGACCCATGCCGCCCAGGGTTGAGTGAACAGGATTTGGTTTGCATAAAAAAAGCTCCTGAAATATGATTTTACCATCCAGTTTCTCTCTTAAAGCAATTCTGTTTTCCCATGAAAATTCATGGGACTGGTAGAAGTTAGAATTTAAACTGCTTCACTTTCTTAACTGTTTCCTGCCCATACTAAAAACAAACAAACTAAAATGAAATGACTTGTGAAGGAAAAGCTCCCCTGCCACCCAATTGTAAAGGTAAACAACAAAACACAGAAAAGCAGAAAATTAAAGGATATTAAATATCCTTAGATCCCTTCCCGAAGATAATTTGGTATGCTGTGATAGTAGGCGATTTGGTAATATAGTTGCTATTTTACAGTATGTTCTTGTATGTATTTGTGATCATTCTATGTACATAAGTGTTTAGTTTCCTTTTTACATTTAATATTAAGACATAAAATACATCTCCACACCCTTATATATGCTTCGTAGGTGCCACTTTTAATTCCTACAAGCTAGACTATAACCATCCCCCCAATTTGGGGTACTTACAATTGTTTTTGTATTTTAAGTTAGCTTTTTGTTTATCTTTTCTTTCCTTCTGTGTTTTTTTGTTTGTTTTTTGAAGTGACCTTATCTATAGGAATTACACCAATTTCATTTAATTAACTATAGCATCCCCTCTTCTGTATCTTGCTCTCTGTCCTAAATTTTCATGCCCTGTTTAGATTTGGATTTTACAAAGATTTCTGCCTAGAAATGATTCGTTTGAAATGTAATGATTACTTCTAAAACAACTCCTTCAGTTACTTTTCCCAGCACCCCCTGAAGCAATTCTGTTAGTATTCTGTGAATGATAGCCAAGTTAAAGGGCAAACCTGTTAGCATGGCACGTGACCTAGGATGGTAGGTATTGACGTGGTGATGTAAACTTCCACCCTTATAGCCTGAGCCAGTTTTTGTGAGATGGGTGGGCTGGTTGTTTCCTAAGCTAGCAACTCTGCTCCTAAGCAGCTCAGCCCCGAGGCAGACCATTCAGACCATACTTGCAGCGCAGCTCACCTGGTCAGAGCCCCAGGCTCGCTCCCTGGCCCTGCCGCTCAGGGTGCAGGCTTCTCAGGGCTCTGCTTCCTTGGCTGGGCTGGTGAGAGCAGCTTCCCGAAGGTGGAGGGTTAAATGAGCAACTGTATATAAGCATGTTTGTGAAATGAGGACACAAGGCATGTATTAATGTATCAGGAGCCTCTGAATGGTGGTATTCTAGGCTCTGTTTCGGTGCGTGTTTTTGATGAATGGCTTGGCTAAGGACGATGCTATGCTAATTACATTTGGAGAGAACAGGAACAGGAGTTAAAGCTGCCTGAGGACAGTTAGGTCCCTTGGCTCAGATGATCTGAAAAGATGTATGTTTTTTCCTTTTTTATGAATTAAATATATCAGGGTGACATGGGTTAATAAGATTGTAGGTTTCGAGTGTACATTTCTTTTTTACTGAATTTATTGAGGTGACATTGGTTAATAAGATTATATAAGTTTTAAGTGTACTTTTTTATTTTTGACACTATTACAGATGTCCCCCATTTTCCCCTCCTTTGTCCCACTCCACCTAGCCTCCATGCCCTGCCACCCCCCACCGCCAGCCTTCACCACATCGGTGTCTGTGTCCATGGGAAGTGCACATGTCTGTGACACATGATCTGTATATTGCTCTGTGTGCCCACCACCCAAAGTCAAGTCATCTGCTGTCACCACATATCTGAACCCTTTACGCTTTACTGCCCCGCCCCCTCCTTCTGGCAGCCACAGTACAGCTGTCTGTGCCTACGAGTTTTCTATTGTTTTCTTGTCTGTTCATTTGTTACTTTCAGTTTTATATCCCACACGTGAGTAAGATCCTATGATTCTTAACTTTTTCTGACTGATTTCGCATAACATGACATTGTCTGGTCCCTCCATGTTGGCACGAGGGTTATGAACCCTGGAAAGTCAGGTTCTTAGGCATGCTTATAGCACAAGAGTTCGTGGGCTTTAGGGCTCAATATATTTTTTACCTTTATGACGATAAAGTGAGTAGAAAGCACCAGGTCTCCTCCCCGACCCCTTTCCAAAGGATGCAGCCCAACAGCAGTTCCACAGAGGTAGCCGTTGTTAAAGATTTGGGACACGTGATTCCTGACTTTTTTTAATGCTTCTATATAAACATCGGAGCAAGCACTCTCCCCTCCTTCCCTCTCTCTTGTTAGTTATTTTTGTTTTATTTTAAAGGAGTGATAAAGGAATCACACATTCTCAGCAACTTGCTTTTTTCCACTTTAGCTGGGGACAGCAGTGTGTCTAGATTCACCTCATTCCTTGCAGGGCTATTACATGGCTGTCTCGTAATTTTGTTCTTCCCCTCTACTGGTGGTCCCTTACGGTCGCAGCTGTTATAAATTGCCGTGTGCTGGTACTTGCACATATATGTAAAGCCGTGCCTGTTAGAATGGGCGGTGGAGCCAGTGGGTGTGCACACTCAAAATTCTTCTCCAAAGATGTTGTTTACTGATTTATACTCTGATTTCTCTTTGGCTTTTTTAAAGGCTTACTTTCAGAACACTTTCTATTCAAATGAAGAAAACACATTGAAGAGTTTTCTTTACAAATCTTGTCATGGATTTGAAATTCCTCCTGGATAATCTCTTTTATTCTAATTGTTTGTGTGTGCTTCCTGGTGGTATGCACAGGCTCTGGTTCCTACAGCCACTCAGTGGTTCTCCTTTGTGGGGTTTGCGGCTGGAGTCAAGGTGAACTGTGTGCTCAGAGCCTCATCTGCCACCTGGACTGTGGGACCCTGGGCCACTCCCACCTGTGTTGTCATGCAGAGGGAATGAATAGGCGGGAGCACCCCTTCTTGGTGAGCAGAGTGGCCTTAGCAGGCTCTCCTCCGCTTCCCCAGTGCCCTGACAGCTGTCAAGAGCTCCTCTGTCTTGTTCATCCACTCAAGAGCTCGGCACTCCTCTGACTGCCGTGCCGGGGGAAGCGGGACGGAGAAGTCTGGTCGTTTTTCTGCGATGCCCTGGTGACCATTTCAGAGATTCTCGGTTCTCGTTCATACAGGAATGAGAGGAAAATGCTGGAAGCATTTGAGATCTTTTTTCAAAATTTGTTTAGTTGTAATGTGGTAATACACTACGGGAATAAACTCTGGCTGACCTACTCAAAGGATGTAAGCTTGAAAACACTGAGGGTTTTGATTTGCTCAGAGGAGGCGTTTGCCCTTTTTGAAGCACAAATCCAGGGGGAAGCAGGTTTCCTGGTGCTTGCCGTGTTGAAGTGCAAGGAGCAAGTCTTTCGAGTTGCGTTCCCATCTCAAAAAACATAACTTCTTGAGAGAATGGCTGACGACGAGCCAGGTACATGTTTATTGATTATTGATAAAGAAATGAAAGAGAAAGAAAAAGAAAAAAACCCAAAGAAATGCATCTACAATGTATGAAACAGTTAGGTTATAAAAAGCATGTATTCTCCATTTTTGTGTTTTTAAAAAAAGAATACGCATGTGCGTATATAGACACATAGAAAAGACAAGGGATTTCAAATGTCAGGAGCATAGATTAGGTTTCTTATGATTTGGGTTGACCCTCCTGTATTGATAACTCTGAGAGGCACGGGAACCCTTAGCAATGGCATGGATAATTTAGATGGTTGGGAATGGGAGAAAAGGAAAAGAAACCCTCCTTTTTATGACATGGAAAAAAGTTCATTATCCATCCTCAAGAACACACGTGCGTTTTGTGAAAAGCATCTCTACGTGAAACACCGAACGGTGAAAATGTCTGGGTGTGGCTGGGAATGAAGCCCCATTTTTGTGTGGGGGTTAGTGTGTCGTAGACTCTGAATGCTCACTCGAGATATCACCCAAGGGGTCACTGATTGGGTACACTTGCCAGACCCAAGCCATGTGTATACCAAAATAGGCTCTAAACTCCATTTTAACATGGTCACTGCCATAAACTGCCTGTCACCAAAGTCAATTCATCAAATGCGTAATCCCAAAGTAGAGACAGTTGCCCTGTGGTCGCTGGGAATGACTAATCCCGAATTTACTTCCCAGACTTCAGATATAAGGAGGGCTAGCAGGTGAGCTCAGTTTTTAAGGCTCCTTTTATTTACACCGTTTAATACACTTCATTATATACAAATATCATTTCTAAGTGCACATGAAAGTTTGTACCTGTGTCCTGTAAGATCCTTCACGTTTAAAGATACTCGGTATGACTCGCTAAAGATACCTCGGATTTGATAATTCACAAAGAATTATGAAAAGTCTTCCAAGAACCATAGAAACTCTGTGGAAGGCAAACTCGGTAAAACTTCAGAGTCCTGGCTCCTGAACCAGGGCCAACGTCTACTGCGCGTTTCCTGTTCAATTGACCTGCTATGGTCTGTGTGTCACCAGTTTTTAGGTTTAAGATTCACTGGGTTGCCAGGTAGCCTATAATAATATGTTTCTTGCTTTCCTCCCCTGGCTCTTCATGTTATTTATCAAATATAAGTCTAACCTGTGCGCCTAACTAGTAATATTTAGTTAAAATACTCTTAATCGCTGACATTTTTGCTGATGAGCATTGTGAAGACACACCCCACCCCCACCACCACCACCTTGCTTTTGTCGTTGGGTTTCATTTCAAAGTCCCATCTTGCATGGTTTGGTAAGAGAAGACTTTAAGTGGAAATGTGATCTGAGCATTCTGCCTAGTAAATGGACTCAGCCTGGGCCTGCGGAAGCCGACCATTCCATCGGCAGTGCGAGTATTAAAGTGCGGGGTATCATTTCAGGAGCAGCTCAGGCAGTTGAAGGGCAGCTTGCTGGGTGTAGGGAACGGCCAGGTAAAACCAGTTCAGCACAGTTGTGGCCTTCTGGATGGACTGTCTTGAAGCCCCGGCCCTTCAAGGCTCTGGTGGACGTCAGCGATTTGGCCAGCATGCTCCGCTGGCCTGTCGGCGCCGTGGAACGCTGCCAAATGGAGTGAGAAGCTTTGAGATTTCTCTGGAGTAGCAGGTCTGCATACGGTGGAATACTCTTTGAGGCATTTTATCACTGTGCATAGTAACAGCTCCTTCAACAACTCCTCGTGTTGTGGAAAAACCCTGGAAGTTGTCCGAGGTGAGTCCTGCCCCTCAGGCCACAGCCAGCTCCACTGCGGAGTGGCGGGAGCTTGTCCAGCCAACCTGCTTGCTGCTCTGCCATCGCTTCACGCCTCAGGGTGCTCACCTGGAAAACGGAAACAATGGCACCTGCTAAGTCGGTGTTAAGACAAATGAGAAAAGCATACGAACTATAAAACGTTGTCGAAATCTTTAGGTCCCTACAGGTTATTGTGCTATTTTTATTTGGCTTGAAACTTTTTACCCATATTCTCAGGATTTAAAACAATGACCTAAGGGCATGTCTATACGTCTACAGTTTTTGCAGCTGATGACTCGATCGCACAAGTTATGCTATAGGGGAGATGACTATTGCAAATGACTATTTTGGTGATCTTTTCTTAAGGAAAAACAATGACCATAAAAACATGCATGTCTACTCTGGACAGACTGGCCTTTGAACCCTGGGGCCTTCAACCTGCCCTTCTTCTATGCACCCCTTTAGCCTTTTCTCAAAGTCCCCTGGCCTGGGGACTTAGATTTCAGTGTTGCCTTCACTTCCTCCGAGAAGCCCCCCTACCCCCACACCCCAGCCTAGGTTAGGGCCTGCTGTCTATTGTCATTTGTTCTATGTATTCCTCCTTCATGACTATTTATTTATTTTTTTACCTGTCTTCTCTGCACCTTGAGAAGGGCACATTGTCACTTATGCATATTCTAGTCAAATACGCCTAACTTCTAATCACAAAGAAACATTATTTTAAGGTAAAAGATATTTTTAGAAGTCTGGCTTCCATGGTAGTTCGTGAGCTCAGCGTGGTGGGGCCACACGTGATGTATTCATTGTCTGTCATCTCTCAGCCAAGCCTGGAACAGTGGGGTGTACAAATCACGAATGGTGTTCAGGTGAATGAATGGATGGCGTGCACACCTACGTGGATACAAAGCCCTATCTGCTTGGCAGCAGGTCCTGGTACCTTTCGTAAGGTAGCTGGGTCATTCAGATGAATAAAAGACTTAAACCTTCATTGTCATTGACCCTCCGTTTCTCTGTATTTCTCCTCTAAATGATCTGTTTTTCTTGAAGTTACAGTATTTCTAACCTGGCTGTGAAGGCTGAAACTGAGTTCTGTCTTCCCCACAGCTCCTACAGAAGAATGGCCAGCTGTCCAGCGTCAATGGCTTGGCTGAGCCAGAAGGGCTCAGCCTCCAGGAGGGAGCCGCGAACAGTCCGCAGGAGGAAGCCACTGTCGAAGAAGGTAAGCCACCTTTCCAGGCTGCGGGCCAGACCAGGGCCCGAGGGCAGACAACATCTGCAGTGAATCTGAGTTGAAGAATAAACACAGGTCTGGGCAGAAAATACATACTGTCATCCTCCCTGGGGGGTGGTGATGTTGACAACAGACGCAGTGAATCGGTTACAAAAGGAAGTATTTATCTGACCATTTGTGCAGGCCCTGCGCTTAGGTTAGGAAGTTATACCAGTCCTTGGGGACAGGAAGTGAAGTCATGTTTCCTTTCTTAGATGCCCTTATCTGCAACTCGATGTTGTTTTTTGTCTTCCTTTTTCACCGTTGCCTTGTCCCAACCACTTGTCTGGTGTCTAATGTGAATCCTTGTTGGAAATGCTGGGGCCGTGGGTGCTTTTAGAGTCGGTGCCTCTCCTCCTGACGAGTAGCCACGCCCACTAACACACTCGTAGGTTTCTCTGGTGATGTGCTTTTCAAGACGCACGCCTCTCCTTGCCACTATGATGTGCTGCATGTTTGCAGCTCTTGAGCCTTGAGATCCCAGAGGAGTGGTTGTTGGAAAGCGCACCTTCCACTGCACCATCAGTGGTTCAATTTCAGCCCCCTTGCAGTGGCCAGAACCACACCTGGGACGCAGAATCCAGCACCTTGACCTGTAGGTCTCATGCGAAGGGCCACATGCTGAAGAAGGGCCTTCCTCTACCTGTGAGGTCTGTTTTCATCACTGTCTAACCCTAAGTGAAGGGAATAATTTAACCACCACTATTGGAGACACATACATTGATGGTGTGGCATACAGTAAATGGACTCTTAAGTGTCGTGTGACCAAGACAACTGAATGGGAAGTCCTTTGAAATGGGACCGGTCATCTCTGTGGTTCGATGACATTCTTCCAACACGTGGAACCACCGTCTTCATAAAACTGCTTCAAGCTGTGAGGGTGGGAAATTTTTCCTTTCTTTCCCTTTGGGTTCTTTGGCTGGTCAAACGAAATGACGTGACAGATTAACAGGAGAAAACAAATTTAATCACTGACGTACGGGATGGGGGCATAAAGACAGGAGGCACAAAAGGCAGCAGGTCATTGAAGCTCATCCAAGCTCCTGAGCTAAGGAAAGGGGAGGGGCCTGCAGAGACAGAGCGGAAGAAGGCCATGCCCAGGAAGGCAGAGATGGTTGGGGAAGCAAAGGCTGCTCTGCTCTGTCAATGTAGGTAAGTTTCTCAGGTAAAAAGAATGGCTCTCATTGGTACAGGCCCCTTTCCACTGTAAATTTATAGACAGTTGAGGGTGGAGGTAAAGACTTTTTCCTGAATCTGCTGGGTTTAGTTTGCCTTTAGCTCAAAATAATCCTCATGCCAAAGTGGCATGCTGGGAGACTTGCTTTGAAGCCCTTCAGTACTGATCTTTACATGGTGGCATGGGCACAGTCTGAAGTTAGGAATGTGCACGGTCTCACAGAAGGCAGATTTGCATAACCATAACCTGGTGTGAGAGTTTCACATAATTTCCATCAATATAACTGCAACGGCCCAACTCAAATTCCAAACTCCCACACTTTGTCCTTCTTGTGTTATTAACTTTTGAATCAAACCAAGCCACTGCAGTTTTGGGGTCTTCCGTGGCCAAGCCCAGGGTGCTCGGTGCTTCGGGGGAGATGAGGACAGCTAAGAAATGGCCCACCACTCACGGTGCCCGTCATCAGGGGAGACCAGAAGCCAGTCTACGGAAGATACATCCGATAAAAATAAGGTTAAGACGTGGTGGTGATCTAATGAATTTTGCAAGAGGCGAGGGGTGCTCCAGGTTCAGGAGGAATAATCGTTTGAGGTCAGAGGGTAGGGTAAGATCTAGAGGCTGAGGCGAGGTTGGGTTTAGATTTATGGAGGTGAAGGATACTGCCAAAGTGAGGACAGTAACAGCCAACACTTCACAAGTTTTTATTAGGGTCTTGGAACTGTGCCTTTTGTGCATTATGGCCCTAAAAAGTTACAGCAACCCTATGAGGTAGGTTGATGACATTCTCAGGATTCCCAGCCACGTCGACACGCTGCCAAGGGTGAGCTCATAACCACCGTGTTGTTACTGTGTGGGGCATGTCCACAGACTCAGCTGTTGGAATCATGGACTCACAAAGGGTAGAATGGAAACCCAGAAAGGAGAACAGCTGGGTGACAGGGCCCTGAAAGCATCGTGGTGTTTAGAAAGTATTCAGTAGGCTGTGTGGGATCACTGAAGTGTGCCACCAAGGTAGTGCTGGGTCAGGCTTCTTACCTGACGCTGGTGTGCAGGGTTGATAAGAGGGGAGACAAGGGCAGATGCCCCGTTTCGTATAACCCTTTCTATCTGTGACATGTCTCCTGGAGGTCTGCTGGCTCTTTTCCTTTAGTCCAGTTATGATTTCGTTCACACTTCAGCCATGTGGGTCAACACTGTTGTTGTAGGAAGTGAGTATTCCCATCCTATGATTACTCCATTTTTCCCTAAACCCACCCAGGCTTCTGACCCTGGTGTTGGGGATCTGAGCAAACGGCAAATGCCTCTTGTAAGAGGAGTGGTCACCCATATACTTTGTTCTTTAAAAGATCCTGAAAAGGTCTTGTCATCTAGGCAAGAACTGGCCCCGACCCACGACGCACACCCAGGGCTGCAGAGGTCACCACCAAGGGCCTTTCTGGAGGCCCTGCCTTTGGGATGAGCTTTTCCTGTTCTAGAAAGAACTGTTCTTCCTTGGGATGGGGGGGTCTCCGAGGCAGCTTGAGACACTAGCTTGGTTGTTTCCCTCCCTGTTTTATCTACCTGGTAAGGTAAATACAGGCGGAGTCTTTATGTTAAGTTATTAAACAATATTTTTAGTGTTTTTTTCTCTTGACATCAGTGATAGCCTGTGGTTAGATTTTATGATTATTTCATAAAAAATAAATCTATTCTACATGTAAACAAAGGCATCATCTGTTATGTAGCACTTAATTGAGAATTTTGGGGACCTTGGTTTCTGGTACCATCCACTTCAGGAAGAAGAAATGTGACTTACTGTGGTCCCGGGGCGGGGGGGTTTGGTCCTGCCATACGTGGACCAATTGTTGAACAAGGGGCATTCCTGCTAGAGCATTTTTTAATCTAAAGTGACAGATGAAAACAAGGTGGGGTGGAGTGGTGGGGAGGGGTGGGGGGGAAAGGCAGAAAACTGTACTTGCACAACAATAAAAATCAAAAGTATTTAGTAACAAAATTAAAATAATAATAAAAATAAAAGATCTTTCAAAAAAAAGTGGCAGACAATATTTAGACAAAGCCATAAGTGAATATATTTTCGCACCTTTGTTGGTGAGAATTAGGCTCTTCCACCAGATCACAAGGAAAGCATTCCAGGGACCCACGTGTGGGAGATTGTGGTGTAAATGGTTTATTTGGGAAGAAGGTTGCCCTGGATTTCCAATGTCCCATCTCTGCCTGTCCCATCGTGAAAAAAGTCCACCTGTGTCCTCAGCAAGGCCAAAACAAAAGCCATTGTCCAGAGTTTCTGCTTCATATTAAAGCTTAGTATTTTGGAGTCCATGCCATCTTCTGTGAGCTTGGGTAGCTGTTGACCCACATGGTCGAGTGCTCCTGGGTGAAAGAGAACATGCAAATGCACAGGGCGAGTGCATTACGGGGGGTGGGGCACGGCACACACGAGAGAGCGTGTCTCTTTGTTCCTCTGGGATTATATTAGCTTGGATTTGGGACAGACCAGGTGCTTTTTCAAAAGAACCAATCAACTTCCCAAGCTTTTGCAGGCTTTGGGTAGGTCCACACCCCCTGGGTAGACCGACAGGCCTCTCCAGTCAAGCACCTCCTCCTGGCCTCCCCCTCCCACAACAATCCAGTCCTGGCGGAGGGGCCAGAAGGAGGGGTTTCAGTCCCTAGGGGAGCAGTGCTGTGGGGTGTGGGGTGTGAAGCTGTACCTTCCTGGTGAAGCAAACAGGCTTATGCTCCTCAGTTTAAGCTCAGTCTCTAATTCTCTTTGCTTCACTTTCTTATTAATAATTAGCAACGGCCTTTGGTGATACCTTGACTTGCTTGCTCTCTTCCTGAGACCAGAAATACTGGTAATTCAGAGCCAGTCCTCTTCCGGTAATGAAAACGGGATCCTGTTTCCTTCTAAATGTTCTTTCAATGATAGAAAAAAGGAAGAGCTTACTACATGTTTTCTAAACTGTGTAGCAGGGTCAGATATGCATGTTTTGGAGGGAGCTTGAAGATTATTTAATTTCAGGGACCATCTTTTAGGTAGTATCCAATAAGAAACATGTATTAAAGGGAAAAAAATCCGCAACAAATTACTTCAGGCTGGGAGACCTAACCTAGTCCCTTCTGAATTCTTTCCAGGTGATTTATCGTTTATCCAAACTACCTACAGAGAAATGCAGCCCTTTCCAGACTAGAAGGTTCTATTGCAGCATGTGACTCCCAGAATTCACAGGGGCTGCATAAGTGCTATTAGTTTTGTGGAAAATCTGCTTCTGCTGGAGATTTAAAAAAAAAAATCTCTCAACCCAAATTGTTGTTTGTTCTATAGTCCTTGGCTTATATGGTTTTCCATGAGATAAATGCCTTAAAAAGATGTTTAAAACATTATCTCTTGGTCTGGGTCCAATTTTAGATTTAAGACTTCTGTAGGTATTTATTTGTGTGAGCAAAACAACGGTGGTCTTCTTGGTTTTGACATTTTTGTTCACATAGGCTTCGTACGATTTGCATGCCCAGAGTGAGGACATTTCCACCAGCAATTGGATAGTCCACCAACGGCATTTGCCACAGGTGCCCACTACTCTCAGAGTAGGGCCCAGCTAACCGGATGAACAGGCTTTGTTATGCTAATCTGAGAATGATGACTCAGGTAATGTGCGGTGGACCGCTATTGTGGACGCTATTGTGGACCGCTATTGTGTATCTGCTCTGACCCCGGGGGCAGTCCTCAACCCTGAGAAAAATAAAAACAAACACCTCCCCCCCCCCCCCCCCCCCCACACACACATGGTGTTGCTTAAAGCAGGAGTTTTTCTGAGGGTGTATTTCTTGTATTTCACAGGATTCCACTTTTTTCTCTCTGGATATTTCCCCCAGGCCCAGTAACAAAT
>VMDR010003203.1:0-32912 GCA_007922815.1 Macrotus californicus
TTCTGTAATCATCACTACAATCTAATTTTAGAAAATTTCCGTCACCCCAGAAAGAGACCTCCTGGCCATCTGCAGTCATTTTCCATTCTCTCCCAACCCTAGGTGACCATTTCCCCACTTTCTGTCTCTGGAGACCTGCCTTTCAGGGCATTTCATAGAATCGAAATCGTGTGTGTGTGTTTGTGTGTGTGTGTGTGTGTGTGTGTGTGTGTGTCTTCTTTCACCTAACATAATACTTCTGAGGCTCCTTCATACTGTATTATGTATCAGTAGTTCATTCTTTTTTTATTGTTGAATAATAATGGAGCATTTTCCTTACGCTTCAGAAATAATTATTTTCTAATGTTTGTTATGATTTCTTCTTTCACCATGGAAAGAGTGGATATTTTAATTTGCAGCTTACAGAATTTTTAGTTTCTTTTGTGGTGTCTTTCTATCTTAATCGCACTGGGTTTATGGTTCTTCGATGTTCACTGAAACTGCCTTGACAGTGTGACAATGCTTGATCAGTTTTGAACAGCGCTTCCCCGAGCTGGAGAACAGTGCGGGGTTGCTGATGCATGCACAGGGCTCTGCGCGTGTCATTAGAGTCTTACTGTGTTCGAATCTTTTGTATCCTTGATTTTCTGTTTGCCTACTCTGTCAGTTTCTGAGAGAGGTGAAGTAAAAATCTCCCTTTACAATAGTGGGTTTATTAATTTCTCATATTTTGTCTATTCTCTTCTACCTATTTTGAATTGTATTATTAGGTGCAAAAAAATCTTTAAGTCATCATATCTTCCTGGCAAATTCCATCTTTTATCATTTTGCAGTGACCCTTTTGATCTTTAATAACACCCTATTTTGCCTAATACTAACATAGCTACTGTATCCTCTGTTTTGGAAGGTACATGTCTTTTCTTACCCTTACTTTTTCACTGTCTTGTGACTTTTGCCTCAGAGCAGTCTGTAATGTACATAATAATGTAGCTAGATTGTCGTTCCGGTCCACTTGGAAACCCTTGTGTTTTCGTCAGCGCGTTCAGCCCAGTCAAGTTCACTGTGGTTGCTGGTACGCTTGCATCTGGCTTTGCTTCCGCCACCCACTTAGTGGTTCCTTTTTGTCCCACGTCATCTGTTTATTTTCTCTCCTGGCCTTCTTTGGCTTGAGCTTTCATTTTCTTATCTTTTGCCCTCTACTTGTTGGCTACTTTTAATTTCATTAAACATTTTGTGATGGAATATTTCAGTCACAAAAGTAGACAACTTACATTAAGTTCTTATACTCGTCGATAGTTATTAGTATTTTATCAGTTTGGTTTCATGTAATTCTCGCTGCCCCTATACACGCACCCTTTTTTCTGGTGTATTTTAAAGCAAATTTCAGATATTATATTATCTCACCAATAAATACTTTTTCTCCGTATAACTAAATTATGACACCTATAAAGTTAACATAATTCTTTAATATCATTTAAGATCAATCCTTCTTCGGATGTCTTTGCCTTCAAAATTTCTTCTTATCTTTTTGTTACTCGGGTGAATTCAAATAGGGTCTTCACATGGCATTTGGTTTCCCTCGTGTATGTCCGGTTCTCTTTCTTTTTTCTCATTTTCCTACACTTTTTTATGTCATGGATCTGTGGAAGAGACCAGGTCATCTGTCCCATAGAATTTCCATTCCGGATTTGGCCGATTGTATCTTCAAGGAGTCTTTTAACTTCTTATAAACTGATTAGACTTAGAGGCTTGACCAGATTCAGGTTCCAGTCCACCTTCTTCATCTTTGTCTGTCAGAGACACCGTCCGTCCATTTATTTTGTGTTCATTAATTCTTCGTCTCTGTTTTTTTACCTGTCATTGAATTTTTAAGGTTTTTTAAAAATATTTTATTGAACATGCTAATACAATTGTCCCAATTTTTTCCCTCTTTGCTCTCCTCCACCCAGCACCCCCAACTCCCTCAGGCAATCCCCCCACCATTGTTCATGTCCATGGGTCACGTGTATAAGTTCTTTGGCTTCTCCATTTCCTATATTGTACTATATATCCCCATGGCTGTCTGTAACTACCTGTTTGTACTTCTTTTTTTTTTTTTTTAATATACTTTTAAAGATTTTATTTATTTATAGAGAGAGGGTAAGGGAGGGAGAAAGAGAGGGAGAGAAACATCAATGTGTGGTTGCCTCTCCTGCGCCCCCTACTGGGGACCTGGCCTGAAACCCAGGCATGTGCCCTGACTGGGAATCGAACCAGTGACCCTTTGCTTCACAGGCCGGCACTCAATCCACTGAGCCACACCAGCCAGGGTTGTTTGTACTTCTTAATCCCTTCACCTTTTCACCTGTTTCCCACACACTCTTCTCCCCGTGGCAACCATCAAAACACTCTCTGTATCCATGATTCTGTCTCTGTTCTTGCTTGCTTAGTTTGTTTTTTGGATTCAATTATTGATAGATAGGTATTTATTGCCATTTTATTGTTCATAGTTTAGATCTTCTTTTTCTTAAATAAGGCTGTTTAACATTTCATATAATAATGGTTTGGTGGTGATGATGAACTCCTTTAGTTTTTTCTTGTCTGGGAAGGTCTTTATCTGCCCTTCGATTCTAAATGGTAGCTCTGCTGGGTAGAGCAGTCTTGGATGTAGGCCCCTGCTTTTCATGCCTTTGAATGTTTCTTGTCAGTCCCTTCTTGCCTGCACAGTCTCTGTTGAGAAATCAGCTGACAGTCTGATGGGCACGCCCTCGTGGGTAACTAGCTGCTTCTAAGATTTTATGTTTAACGCTTGGCATTTTAATGAGGGCGTGTCTTGGAGCAGAGCTCTTTGTACCCATCTTTTTTGGGACTCTCTGTGCTTCTTGGACTTGAACGTCTATCCCTCAGCAGAGTAGGTCTACCTTCTGCTCGGTAGTTCTTCAGCTGCATGTTTTTGATCTGTCATTGAATTTTTAGTTTTAACTACACTTTTTTTTTAATTGTTAAAGTTATCCTAGGTTCTTTCAAATATGCCTAATATCTTTGGATGGTATCCTATTTCTTATTCACTGTTTTTATTCTCACTTATTTCTTTAAGCGTTTTTAAATAGGTTTGTTTATTTTCTATCCAGTAATTCTCATATATAGAAAACTCTTGATGGATTTAATTCTGTTGTTTATTATTTATGCTGAGTCATGCCGGCACTGGTCCATCCCATGGGTTGTATAATTCTGGATGCAGGTATCATATTCAGCTGGACTTTCCTTGGAGCAATACTGGAATATCTGCTCTGGATAAACATTTGCTTCTGCCAGGTGATCCAGGAGAACTTTAAGTTAATTTCTTGGCTTAGAGTTTCTCAGGCCACACAGATAGTGACAATAACCCCACACCCACATGAAAGTGGCCTGAAATTTCAAACTTGTAGGGAAGACATTTTTTTCTACCTGGAATTCACATCAAAACTGACAAATTTCTTTGTTTCCTTTACCACTGGACCGATTGGGGTGGGGTAGGGCATGTGGGGTGGAAGCAGGCATTCACCATTTCTCTTCATGGGTAGCCCTCTGAAGGACTGGGTTTATGTGAAAAGTTCCAGTTCTAATAATATAGTAACAATGTTTGTTATCTTTTATGCATTACTTTTAGCCTTTTCATAGCAGGGGGTTTGGGAGGAATCCTATCCTCTAATGCAGCGTATTTTAGGAACAAAACCATGTGTTCTTGTACAGCACTTGTGTATGGGGCGGGGTCGGGGGTGGTGGGGGATGGGACAACTTGTGGGGGGACCGGAGGGAGAAGGGAAGAACTGGTGGCCCGGCTCCTCAGCTGCGAGAGAGGCACTTGCTTGTCTGTTGTCTATGTCGTCACCTCTCCACCTGCACTTCACAGCAGATGACAGCAAGGGTCAGGAGGCTTTGTCCTTCTGTCTCACGGCAGCCCCTGCCCTCCCTGCCACCCCACTGCCCTCTTTTTCCTCTAGCGTAGATTTTCCACCTCCTTTCAGGTTTCACACAAAAATATAACTAAAGAATCATTGTAGAGTCTCATGTCCCTTGATTTCTGTAGTGTACTTTTATAGGGACCATTTCACAAAAACTGTCAGCAGTGAGTCTGTAAGGAGAGGGACAGGAGATAGGTGGGGACGGCTCTATCCACCAAGTCCACCGTGTGCCATGCAGAGACCAGGTTCCGACCACCTTAGAACGCACCGGTGCCCCATCATGAGAGAGTTAGTCCGAGCTCGCTGTGAGTGCAGTCCTGTAGGGCCTGCGGTCTCACCCCTTCCGGCAGTGAGTTCTGTTACTCACTGTTTGAGACACTTACTACACTTGTTACTCACTGCTCGAAACACTTTTTCTTTATTCCAAATTTAGCTGAGTTTCAAAATGTGAATAACGGTGAAAATAGGCATGTTCATCACTAAATTATTTTTGTTAATGGAGGGCAGCCAAGGCATAGAGAGCTATAAAAATCTTTTGGGGAGGGCATTCACAATGTGATTTGCTCCTTAACACATGTAGCACTATCTGAAGATCATAACCAAATAAATACTACACGCCGAAGACCTCTTTAACCTGGAAAGTACTGGGGTTTCCCTTCCCCAAGCCCTCCTTACTCCCCACTTTACTTAGTGGACGGCCTCTTTCCTCACAACTGCAAGGTACCAACCTAAGTAGAATTTCCTTATCCCATCCCTTCCCCAATTTGCTTGCTACATTGATTCATAATTTCTTAGAGACAGTTAAATAATTAATTAGGACCTAATTAATTACTATAAATGAACTACAGTGCCTATAGTTCTTAGCTGTATTTCTTTTAGAAAGTAAGCGGTAGTGAATTAGGGCCCAATAAACAAAAGGTACATTTACAGTTGATTAAAATTTCATGTTCATTTTCAAGTCTGGTGACTCCAGAAATTCTTCAATGGTAGCTGATGTTCATGGAGCACTTGGCAGTATTCATGCCCCTGTTCTAGTGCCTTCCAGGTATTATCCCATTTAACTCTTGCAACAAGCCTCTGAGACAAATACTGTTATCTCCATGTTCCCAATGAAGGCTGGGTGCAGAGAGGGGAAAGGAAGCTCACCGAGCTGGTAGGTGCTGGAATGGCTCCCAGTTAGCCAATGGCGCCGCAGCCCCTGCCGTGCAGTGACTGGCCTGCCTGGTGTGTGAAGCCATGGGCAGTTGTTTCTAGCTCCTACTGCCCCGCCCGCCCCCCCCCCCCCACATCACCACCAAAGGTCTTAAGTCTGATTCTTTGCAACTTATCCTCAGTAGGTTGGGTGGTGCAGAAACAGATCCCACGGTTGTCTTTACTCACTCCCATGGACTGAGGGTGAACCTGGGGGCTCCGGGGCCAACTTGCTGACCTCTTCTCCGTTTCAGTTTCTGTTCCAGCAGCTGGGGATGTTGGTGTCCTTCGTGAAGAGCCACATCAGACCTTACATGGACGAAATAGTCACCCTCATGAGAGTGAGTAGAAGCTAACGCTCTGGTCTGTCCCTCACTGTTTGGGTCGAGGAATATCCAGAGCAGCCGTGGACAGTATGGGCGTTTTCTCCGCCACAGGGGAGCTCTCACAGCCTGAGGATAAAGTGGAGGAAGGTGTCCCACTGGGTTATGAAGGGGGGCGGGGGCTGTTGGTTACAGGCTGCCAGGTAGAAGAGAACAGGTGTGAAGTCGGAGGAGGAACCCAAGGTAGTCGTCCTGCCAGAAATAGGCTCCTGAGTTCTTTGCCTCACACACAGCCAAGCCGTTTCACTTTGATATCCCAATGGTGCTCCACTGTTCTCACGGAAGCCCAGGAGACTGGGCCCCGAGAGCCCTGGGCTTGGTCTCCCAATGCTCTTGAATACGACAGACTCCTGCCGGCACTGAGGCAGCAGGCGGTGTTTGCCCTGCCCCCTTTGAAAGTACGAGTGCCACCTCGGACCGAGGTGGGACCGAGGTGGCACCTGAGGAAAGGCTCCCATCCCAGGTTTGATAACACGCTTTAAGTGGGTGGACTCCCCATGGACGGCAGCGGCGATCTCCTGCTTGAGGGGGAGGCCTGCGTCCTGGAGTTCTGTGCAATTTAAATGTCTCTGTTGGGAAGGTTGCTCTGCAGAGATGGCAGTGTCCTCACAGAATTAGAAGACAGTTCTTCCAGGAATTTCTGCTCTTTTCCACCAGACCTTTGTAGTTAGCTTAGAAGAAGCAGCAGGACGAAAATCAAAGCGGCTGGTCTCAGAGCTGAAAAACTCCTGCGTGTATGAATAATTCAAGCTGCTCCATTCCCTGCCTCCTGCCACAGAGGCCTCTGAACAAGGAAGCCTTAGGCAGAATGCAGAGGAACCTGCTGCTGGGGGCTGCGGTGTGCTTGTGGTTTGAAGCTGAAGCGATCTGTGACTTATTCCCCCAAAAAGACTAACGACCAAAACATCGGGTTTGAGGCAGGGAGCCTCACACCTGCAAAACACAGCTTTCATTTCTTCCAAGATAGAGGAGGTGCAACGGGGCTCCTCTTCTGGCTCTTGGTCCTGGGCGTTTAATGAGCTCCCTCGAGCCCAGGAAGAGAGCACAGCCTTTGTGAGCAGTGATCCGGCGTCATCCGTGGGCAGGCTGCCGGCTTCTTTGAGGTAGAGGAGCCCCCGCGAGGGGCCGAGGGTAGTGCAGTGGGGAGATGGGGGGGCTCCCCCTAAAGAAGGCAGAGTGCAGTTCGAGTGCGTGAACATCAGAAAAACTGCAGAGGCCACGAAATCTGTGGTGTTCCTTTGACAAAAATTCTTTATCTAGAGAAAAATAGCTTTTTCAGAAAGAAAGGAGGTCTTACCAGCATCTTTTGTGTGGTTTTCACTTTCTAAACTATTATGCTCTAAAAAAATGTTAAGATGAAAATCCTTATGCTTCTATATAGCACCTTTCTCCTGAGGAGTTATCCTTTGTTTTTATTGGTTTCCACTCTGAATTATCTGGGAGCCCGAGGGTATTAATAGGCATGTGTCACCCTCATCGGAGTTTCTATTATCAGTAAGTCTTCCACTCCGGAGGTTCTAAAGAAGGCAGGAGGCAACTGTCCTTTTCAGTTGACTTGAAATGACAGCTTTTCCTGGAGTCAGAGACTTGGACCCATTTGCCCTGCAGTGCTGAGGCAGAATCTGTGGCCAAACAACCAAGTTTTTATTTTAGTAACTTATGTAGAATGGAATTATACGGGTATAGGAAAGTGCTCATTTTGTGGGACTACCCAGGCCTAAAAATGATATGGGACAGTGGTCAGATGATAACTAGCAAAGTCTAAACTCAGAAAGGTCAGGAAACCTTGTTCACAGTGGAATCGCCCTCTGGGAGAGACCAGGTAACACCCAAAGCAAAGAATCTGCCCTGGATGACTTGAGCACTCCAAGTGACGTAGACTTAGTCATTTGTTCATTCTGTAAAGGCAGCACTGAGTGGCTGAACATGCCAGGTGCTCTGCTAGATTCTGGGGAGGCAGAGATGGATCAGAGGGCTGCCTGCCCTTAACTCACTTACAGTCTAGTAGAGGAAGGGTTGCAGAGAGAACTAAATGTTACAGGTGCTAGAAAAGAGAAGGGCAGAGGGACCCAAATTGGATCATGAAAGGAGAACAGGAAAGCCTTCAGAGAAGAAGTGAGGTTTGAGCCAGGTCTAGAAAGATAAGGCTTAGCTGAGCAAGAGGTGGGATTCTAGGCAAGGAGCAGCGGGAACGAAGCACAGAGCAGCAAAGTGGCCTTGTGCCTTCAGAGAAATGCCGTTTCCATTGTTCACTATTGCTGTAACAGGACACAAAGGGGCCCAGGGAGAGGAGGACAGGGAAGGAGTTTGTTCTGGGGCCAACCGTGCTCACTACCTTTTTGCTCCTTTTGGCCGTCTCAGTTCCTTGGTTCGTATTTCAGCAGAGGGGAACCTGGCTTTGTTCTTGTCTCTTCCCTCTTTACAGGAATTCTGGGTCATGAACACCTCAATCCAGAGCACGATCATTCTTCTCATTGAGCAAATTGTGGTAGCTCTTGGGGGTGAATTTAAGCTCTACCTGCCCCAGCTGATCCCGCACATGCTACGGGTCTTCATGCATGACAACAGCCCAGGCCGCATCGTCTCCATCAAGGTCAGTGGCCAGGGCATCTTCTAGAGAGATTTCCAGCATCCATCAAGGTCAGCTAAGAGACGAGACCCTGTTCTGAGTGACAGGGTGGTGCTTAGTCCACAAGACTGAACCCAAAGCATGTAACACCTGCCGCACACAGCTTACAGTTTGCAGAAGGTTCACAGTCCTCCTCGATTGTCCTTATGTTTTGGTAAATGTTCTTGGTAAATGTTTTGTCCCAGACCAGATTTCTCCATTATCTAGCAATGGATTCCTTACCAATCAAAATAAGCTCACAGAAAGCAAAATAACATATAAGCAAAATAAGTGGAGAAAATGCTACTAAAAGAATGTAGTTCAAAACCACTTAACAAAGGTTTTTCAGAGTCCCCCCAGAAGTTCAGCGATTACCCAGAGCGCTGCCCCCACGCACTTAGATACTGACGCTGCTGCACTTGTCCGGTGTGCGCTCTCGCCCCCTTCTGCAGTTGCTGGCTGCGATCCAGCTCTTTGGCGCCAACCTGGACGACTACCTGCATTTGTTGTTGCCCCCCATCGTGAAGCTGTTTGATGCCCCTGAAGTTCCACTGCCATCTCGAAAGTAAGCACCTGCCCCTTAGGATGAACAGTCATCAAGCTTTTAGTGTTTTGTTGAAAATGTCCTTTTGTATAAGTTCCCAGGCCATCTTTTTGTTATTTCAATGCCCATTATTTAGTGTAGAAATGTCCCAGGTTTATGGAAATCTTAACTGTCCCACCCCTCTGGAATATATGTTGGATCCATGTCACCCAAAGGACCTCAGAAGCCATCCCTGCCTATTTGGTGCTGATTGTGAAGGTGACCCTCAGCCCCTTCTTTCGTTTGGGACTATATGTTAGCGACTGCTCTACATTAGCGATTGTTGTAGGGCGGCGCTGGAGACAGTCGACCGCCTGACGGAGTCCCTGGATTTCACGGACTACGCCTCCCGGATCATTCACCCGATTGTTCGAACCCTGGACCAGAGCCCAGAGCTGCGTCCCACAGCCATGGACACGCTGTCTTCCCTGGTGTTTCAGCTGGGGAAGAAGGTAAGGCAGCCCCAACAGGCGCGCTCGTCTGCCTGCCTTTGGGAAGAGGACTGTGTGAGCTTCTCCGTTTGTTAGCCCATTGGCCTCACGCCTCTCAGAAAACTAGGAGTAATTGGCCCTTTTTTCCTTCATTTATTGTACTTAGCAAGTATTTATCGAGCCACCTGCATGCGTTAAGTGCTGCTGTAAGGATAACACCACAAACAGGATAACGTCCTTGTTCTCAGAGCCAGCATTCCAATGAAGCAAAGCTAATAAACACAGTTGGTCTCATAGGAGTGACAGTGGGCGTGGGAGAGATGCTGTTTCCTCAGAGCAGACAGGGAAGACCTCTGAGAAGTCGGCATTTGAGCAGAGACTTAAATAAAATAAAGGCCCAATCCCAGAGAGCTGGATGCAGGCAGAAGGACCAGCAACTGCAGGGGTGGGAGATGGCAGCACGCTTGGAGGGTTCAAGGAACAGCAGGAGAGCAGCGTGACTTTGGAGGAGGGAGTGGGGAGAGTGCTTGGAAAACGTCCGAGATAACTCAGGTTGAAGTGGGGCATGGAAACTAGGTATTGCGGGCCAGTGATTCTCAAAATGCCACCCCAGGTGAGCAGTGTCCTAATCTGCATAGCTGGGAACATTAGAAATACACATTCCCCGTCTCGGCCCAGACCACCCTCCCACTCCACCCCTGGTGACTCTGATGCTATTTGCACATCACTGTTGTAGCCATTGTAAGTTCTTTGGCTTTTACTCTGAGCCAAGACCAGAAGTGTTTGGAAGATTTTGAGTGCAGGATGACTGTGATGTGACCTGATATTTTTAAATGATTACTCTCAATGCCATGCGGAAGAATAGACTGGGCCAAGAGTGGAGGCAGAGGGGCTGTTAAAAGGCTGTTGCAGTAACCCAGGTGGCAGATGATGGGGATAGATTTATAGCAGGAGAGGGTAAAAAGTGATTCTTCGGAGTACCACAGAGCTAGCCCCAAGTCCAGAAGAAATGGCTGTAATGTAGTGTTGGTTCTTTTCTCCTTCCCACCCTCCAGAATAATGGTTTTTCATCTCCTTCTCTCCTTTGCAGTACCAGATTTTCATTCCAATGGTGAATAAAGTTCTGGTGCGACACCGAATCAACCATCAGCGCTATGACGTCCTCATCTGCAGAATTGTCAAGGTGATCTGCACTTTGTTTTTGTGGCCAAGTCTCCCGTTGTCTTTCCTCTTAGCGCTCTTGTCATCTTAGCTGTGGGGTATATCTGCCTTTCCCTTCTCGGCCAGGGCTCAGCAAACCTTTTCTATAAGGACAGTGCATTTCTTTCTGTCGCAGCCACTCGGCTCTGCCGCTGCGGCCTGAAAGCAGCCACGTGCAGACATAGACCAATGAGCCTAGTGGCATACCAGTGACATTTTATTTGTGAACGCCAAAATAGGATGGTCTGATGATTTTCATGTGCTACGAAATATTACTCTTCTTTTGATTTTTTTAAACCATTAAAAAATGTACCTGCCTTTCTCGGTTCTTGGGCCACACGTGCACGTCTGGCTGTGGGCCTTTGGCTGCCTGTGCTCTCCTCACTTGATCGCGGCTCACAGGCGCGTCCTCTCTGCCAGTCGCTTGCTCACACTCTTGCCAGTGCTTGTCAGTGACCAAGAGTGACCCACAAAGACTGGTCTGCAGGAATGCAGCCTCACTTTGTCCACACACAGAGCCATGCCTACTTAAATCCTGGCTCTTCCGGAAGGTATGAACCTCCCAAAGCTTGAGGATGTTTTCTAAAACAGCTCTAAAACAACGTGGAGTTGCAGGTTTTGTCTACAAATCTCTGGTTGCAGGGCTACACCCTGGCCGATGAAGAGGAGGACCCTTTGATTTACCAGCATCGAATGCTGAGGAGTGGCCAAGGGGATGCGTTGGCTAGTGGACCAGTGGAAACGGGACCCATGAAGAAACTGCACGTCAGCACCATCAACCTTCAAAAGGCAGGTTCATTGTTTCTCTGGAGACTTGGAAAGGAGAGCCGCGCTCTCCTCTCTTGTTCAAAACTTTTAGCTCTTGTAAACTTTTGTTTAAAAGAACCAAAAACCAGCCCAAGAATTTTTCTGAAAATCTAGATACCATGACCAACTTAGGTCATTTTGTCTTTCTCAGGATACCTGAATTATAAATTTCTTTTATTAGAGGGAAAATAAAGAACAAAGTATCTTTTTGTGCTTCCTTGGCACTTTAATAATAGAACACTTTGTTACAGATAATGTGTTTATGTGAATGGAACACAACCCGAGCCCCCTAGTGGAGCCCCCTAGTTAGCACCGAGACCGATGCAGGCTTTTTAGAGCAGAGCTTCTCAGACTTCCCAGCTCACCGACTGCGGGGGCGCTTGTTCTGATTCCAGCTGGTCGAGGTCAGGCCTGACGTTCTGCATTTCTAACAAACACCCAGGTGATGCCCATGCTTCGAGTAGCGAGGTGTTTGATCTTTGCAGATAAGTACTGAATTCTCTGTGCTTACCAAAGCGCAGGACATAACCAGCTCCCACCATGCATGCCATTTAGTCATGCACTTGAAAACAGGCAGTTTCAAAACCTCTGTAATGGATCTGAGCAGAATAATCATAGTCACCACACTAATTTTTAAATAAATATCCCAGGTTGCTTGTTTTTCCCATTTTGCATTAGACTTTAGTGCTTCTGGGGATTGTAAGCAGCTCGTGGTTTGGATTTAAACATGGTATTCCTTGTCCTTTACTAGGTCTCATGTGTAGCAGCCGATCAAGGTGCAAAACTGGGCAGGACTGGGTCCCAGCTGACCCGTCTGTCCTGGGCCGAGCCCGTGAGGAGGGGAACACAGGCTCTGTGCCTGTGCTCACACACAGTCCGGAGCACTTGGGGTTTATTGCTGACCATGGTGTCAGTGCAACCCACTCAGATAGCTCACAAGTGAGTGCTGCTGAGAGAGACGCAGCTTCCGGTGGCATGATGGGCGATCCCTGGGTCAGGAGTGACGTGGCATTCCCACTATGGGCTTTGTGACTGCCAGTCCCAGACTCCAGGAGGAAGAGAAAGGTCATCAGTCACCTGGAATTCCCAGCAGTTTTGTGGCCACCCTGCTGACACCTCACACTTGAGGGAAGGGCAGGGCAAGGAGGCCGTTTCCACCCAGATGGTTTCAACCTGCCCAGGGTCAAGGTGTTCTTCCAACTAGGCAGCTGTCCACCCTGCTTTAGAGCTTTGGCCTCTATTTTAGGAAATTCCCCAGTAGTCTAGCTTACTTCCAGGAAGTTTCACTCTCTACCCAGGATTTGGAAGAACAAGCAAACCCATTGCCAAGCAGAAGGAAGCATGAGTTCTCTAGTTTATCTCACCTGGGAGAAGAGCTCAAGTCCAGAAACCCTAAGCCAAACCCTCCACAGCTGCCTCTCCACTCCATTTCATCAGAAAGTAAATCGTGCTTCTGCGTATTTACGTGATGACAATTAAGGATGGGTGTATTTACCAGTTTTAACCAGCTTTCAACACAACAATTTGCCACCTCAGTCACATTTCTATTGACTGTACTAATAGAGGATTTACGTGGTGCAGGAAAAAAGTCTGTATATACCTGTTGAATGCCTTCCAGGATTGTCAGCAGCTTTTACTGCCTTGTGATCTTCTGTTGGGCTTACCTTCTGAAAGAGCAAGCTGACAGTTTGCCAGCCTGCACCAGCGTGACCGGACGAGGCAGTCAGCGAGGGGCTGGGGGTGGCAGAAGAACACTGACCTACAACTAACTGGTGTTCAAACAGTTAACTACAGAACCCAGAGAACTGAGAGTTGATTGTGGTTTTGATTAAAGAACAGCATGGAAAGGCCCATGTCAGGGACTTAGCCTGATTGACAGATTGTACAACTGTCCATTAAGCTAACTTTTTTTTTTTTAAGATTTTATTTATTTATTTTTAGAGAGAGGGGAAGGGAGGGAGACAGAGAGGAAGAGAAACATCAATGTGTGTTTGACTCTCACACGCCCCCTACTGGGGACCTGGCCTGCAACCCAGGCATGTGCCCTGACTGGGAATCAAACTAGCAACCCTTTAGGTTCGCAGCCCATGCTCAGTCCACTGAGCCATACCAGCCAGGGCATAAGCTAACATTTTTAAAGGCCTATTTCTACCACTTATCGGATGATAACAATGACAATGGCAGTAACAGCTGCCGACACTTGAGTGCCTTCCATGTGTCAGGCGCTGTTGTGAGCTTTGTACATACTGCATTGATTCTTCACGATAATCTTCACCGTAACACGATGAGTAGGCACTGTCGTTACTGTCCCCATTTTACAGATGTGGACACTGTAAAGTTAACAGATGGAGGCACTGAAAGGTTAAGTGATTTGCCCAATGTCAGCTCATAAATGGTGGGGCCAGGGTTTGACCTGTTGACAGTGTGACTCCAGAGCCCTGTCTCCTAACCGCGTGCTGAATTCCCTCTCCCTGACCCAGGCTCAGCCTCACGTCGTCAGAGGGCAGAGACATTAGCAGTGCTTTCTTGTATACGCCCCAACCTGCAAACTGCTGTGCACTGCAGCACAGCCATCCAGAGACCCCTGTGTCGGGAGGAGGCCAGCAATCCTGGGTGGGAAAGGGCTGAGGGTCCCTATTTCATTCAGCAGAACAGGGTCTAGCAGGCAAGTCTTTGGTATCCGGTTTACCTCTCCCCTCTGGTTCGGAGTTCTCACTGTGTGCTGAGTGAGGTCCTTCATGCGGTTTTTCAGTTTGCTGCTTGTGATACCTCTGCCTCAGTTTCTGACATAAAATACCAGTTTGTGTAATGTCACTCGTTGGTAACTTACCAAAAACGGCAGCAATTCTCCAGTTTGTTCCAGGGAGGTGATGGGTGGAGTCTTATGGTTAGGTGCTATAGCACGTGGGGGGTCTCTTTCTCTCCCGGACCACTTCACCTGAGAACTTCTCTAATTTATGTGATTTCTCCAGTTTAGGGAGGATCAATATGTCTCTACACAAGAAGTCTTTTAAGAATGTAGTTTTAAAGTTTGGGATTTAATAGTGCCAATTCAAAGAGATGTCGTTTTGATAATAATTGCAGCCATTTTTTTGCTCATCTTTCCCAGCTAGGCCCTTAAGATAACGTTCTCCCCGGATGAGGGAGACTGAGGCTTGAACGCAACAGATAAGCGACTTGCCCTTAGTGCCCCGGCTGCTGAGTGGCAGGCGCAGGGCTCCGACTGGGTGCTTCCAGCTCCAGAGCAACAGGCACTCACTGTGCCGAGCAGTCACACCTCCTGTCACACATGTAAACTTAGTCCTTAAAACACCCTGGGAGGCAGGAGCTCTTTTTCTTCACAGAGGAGGGGGCCAAGGCACAGAGGAGTGAAATAACTTGCCCAAGGGCAGCCAGCCAGACTTCCCCTCAAGCCGCTGAGCTCCAGAGTGTGGGTGTCGGCCACTGCACTGCACTGCCCCTTTCCAGCACCTGAGTCTTTCTGTCCACCTCTCAAAGCTGCCCCTGAAGTAACTGGATTCCTGGAGGGCTCAGAGTGTTAAAGACAGGTGGAGGGCATGTACTGGAAAGTAGAAATTAAATCTGCTCTCCCCCTTTGGTCTCGTTCCACCATGCTGCCATGTGCCTGGGGCTTACCACTCACCTGATTGCAACAGGACTCCTGTGCTGTCAGCCTGAGCATTTCCCCTCCCCCTGTGTGACTCTGCTGTTGGATGAGCCAGCGTCCTAATGCAGAGCGTGCCCGGGGCCCTTCACGCACTGCTGGAGGCCATTCGTGGAATGTACTCCTAGTGTGACAGTCCCATCCATTCCGGGTCTGCAGACCTCAGCTTTGCTGGTAGAATCCAGCACAAATGAGTTGTGAAAGAGGCTTTTTCTATACTGTGGTATATTCTAGAAGTTACTGTTTTTGCTTTATGGCTTTTCACTGAATGTTGCTCTTTTGTATTTGTGCTCTGGGGGAATTTTATCATGAGGTGTTTAATTTTATAAATCAAAGACGTTAGAAGAATCATAAAGTAGATGAGGGCTCTTTACAATTGGACCTTGAAGCTAATGGTTTTCCACTGTCACCTGTGGGATGACAGGCCTGGGGAGCTGCCAGAAGGGTCTCCAAAGATGACTGGTTGGAGTGGCTGAGGCGGCTGAGCCTGGAGCTGCTGAAGGACTCCTCGTCGCCCTCGCTGCGCTCGTGCTGGGCTCTGGCTCAGGCCTACAACCCGATGGCCAGGTACGTGTCAGGGCTCCCTCTTCCTGGCTTCCGATGTGGGCGGAGAGGGTCCGTGCACAGAAAACCATGGGTATGAGTTAGCAATAGGCAATGGTAAAAAGGCTAGTATTTTTATTCTGCTAACTTCCAGGGGCGGATAGTAAACAAAAGGGCAAATTGAAAAAGCTCATATTGCAGGAAAAGCATCCATCTTAACCTTGCTAGTGGACCTTTCCTTAGTATATTTAGATCCAAAATTTTAATTACAAAGTTACAGAGTCATTTATAATTCTGAAAACAACTATATAATAGTTTAATATAGCCTGTTTCTAATGAAATATATTCTCATTATTTATTGCTGTATTATAAACAACCCAACACTTAGTGACCTGAAACAGTCATTTATTTTTGCTCATGAGCCACAATTTGGGCAGGACTTGTGGGGACAGCTTGTCCCTGCCCCACACAGAGTCAGTGGGGGTCCTGTCTGGGGGCTAGAAGATTGACTTTCAAGATGGCTTTTTCATGTGCCTGGCAAGTTGGGGCTGAGTACTGACCAGAGATTCAGCCCTGGCCGGGGGCCGGGGTTCCTCTCCACGCGAAGCACTGGGTGGATTGTCCGGGGGTTGCTGGCTGCGTTCAGGAGTGAGTGTCCCGAAGGAAGTGCATGGTGTTTTTATGACGTGCCCGTGGAAGTCATAGTGGCACTCCTGCCATACTCTGTTGTTCAGGGTGGTCACAAAGGCCCACCCACGTTCAAGGGGAGGAGACGCGGGTGCCCCCTTTTGAGAGGGGAGAGGCACAGTTCTAGAGGGGCACACGCAACAGGAGAGCATGCAGCCATCTTTGGAAAAGAGCATTTGCCATAAAAAACAGTTTTAAATAGTAAATCTTAAATAGCTGTTAAAAATTGGTTTCATAAAAAGTTAAATATGTAAAAGGTTTATAGTGTAAGTGAGTAAAATGGTGTAAATGTGTGGCTTCAACTATTACAAGTATATGTATGTAGGAAAAGATTAGTAATACAACAGTTATTATCTCTAAGTAGGAAAGTTTGAGTAATTGTTTTCTCTTCCTTTTTTCCTCCTATTTTCCAAACTTTTCTGCAGTGCACAATTGTTACTTGCAATGAGGGTTAAATGCTGGTTTAATTAGCAGATAGCAAGGAGCCGAAAGCAAGACCCTTCGCTTCCCCGTCAGCGCAGCTGGTTTGCTGGTGCAGTGGACGCAGCAGGCGGCGGTGACCTAGCAGGGCGCTCAGTGAGGGGCGCCGGCACTGCTGCTTCGGCGCTGTGATCTGGCTCGCCTCGTCTCTCTGCTGTTTTCATAATGCTTTAAACCAGTTCCCAGGACCCCTCTGTGTCCTCAGTGTGCAGGTTTCGTGTGTTCGGCTGGCGCGGCAGACTCTCTTCTGCTCCGAGTCACTTTTGAGCATGATGTTGACCAAAGGAGACGTAGTAGTGTGCACACGTGATAGTGCACACGCGTGTGTTCGCCCCTAGTGCCACATGTTTCACTGGGGGTCCAGGGCGGCCTTGGACCCAAATCAGAAAGCTTATTTCTTAGTTTGAACTGGACTCCTTTTCATCCTCATGTTATCCTTGGAATTTCAAGTATTTTCTGCACCACGTTCTAGAATCACATACATTGGTCTGATTTAATATTTTAGATGTAACCAAAAGTGGATGCAGAGCTATCAAATGCTAAACCCACACATTATAGGCATATTCTGTAGTTTCCAGCTCCCTTAAAAATGAGGGTAAGCTGAAAGTTCAGATGTCAGGGGTAGCAAATATGTCCACCCACGTGATACTGTCGCGATTTAAGATGGTTTTAGTAATGTTAGAAATGGCATCTCTGGTTCCAGGTCCTTGTAAGACCCCAGATGTAAGAGACTGGCTTGGAGAATCTTTTAAGACTTACGGCCTTGGGTTCTGCTCTCTGATGCTTCTGGTTTCTTAGGTTCTGTTGCCGTTTTGTGTATGACCGACCGCCCAAAACGCTCCTGGTTGTATTTGGAACAGCAGTCGCAGGTGCTGCCTTTGCCAGTTCCGATTTTAGGAATTTGGACATTGCCCGAGAAACATCCCAAGCACCATTTGAAGATTGTCTTCAGAATCTGTTAATGCCAGCTCCTGTGTTAGCAGTCCCCCTTCCGTTCACCAGCCCCTCCCTGCCGTGAGGAGAAGTGTGCCTGCCCCTTCGCTCTGCTTTCTCTCCTCCGCCCCCAGCCCGGTCCTGTGTTTCGCAGTGTCTCTACCCGCACTGTGAAGTACAGTAGTCACTAGCCACAGGGGTTATTTTCAGTTAAGGAAAATTAAATAAAACCTAAAATTCAGTTCCTCAGTCACACTCACCACAGTTCATGTCCTCAGTGACCCATGGCTACTACATTGGACCGGGGAGATATAGACCGTTTCCAGCAAGTTCTATTGGGCAGCGCTGGTCTGTGTAGCCAACATCAGTGGTGCCAGGAGCAGACTGGTAGGTGCGGCTCAGCACCAGGCAGAGGCGTGGCAGACATCTTCAACCTCCTTCTCCGCTCCTCTCTGCCTTCAGGGATCTCTTTAACGCCGCCTTTGTGTCCTGCTGGTCCGAGCTGAATGAAGACCAGCAGGATGAACTCATCCGAAGCATCGAGTTGGCCCTCACCTCACAGGACATTGCTGAAGTCACACAGACCCTCTTAAACTTGGCCGAATTCATGGAACACAGTGACAAGGTAAGACGTTTGCCCATCATCCAGGTGGAGCCAGGGAACCAGCCGGTGGGAGGGGAGAAGCACCCACAGAGCCCACTCTTGCTTGTGCCCCGCCTGCCATTTTCCTATGCTGTGGGGTTCTGCTCTCCTCCAGGGCCCCCTGCCATTGAGAGACGACAATGGCATTGTTTTGCTGGGTGAGAGGGCTGCCAAGTGCCGAGCATATGCCAAAGCGCTACACTACAAAGAGCTGGAGTTCCAGAAAGGCCCCACCCCCGCCATCCTAGAGTCTCTCATCAGGTAGGCTGCACACCCCTTGAAATTGCTGCCTTTGTCTCAAATGACCCCTCTTCTCCTGCTGTTTGCTGCCGGTCCACTGCGGTCACTTGGAGACGTCTGCTCCGGTGAAATCTGCCATCAGGTCTGGTCAACGCTTTTAAATGAGATGTGGCTGCAGATGGCTCTCCCCTGTTTTCCAGCCACAATTGTTATTTCTGTTGAGCACCTGGGCTCCTGTTGTTTTCCCACCTGCGTTTGCTTGTCCCAATGAAGTCAGCATAAGCAGCGCCGTTTCCGTAGCAGCCTGGGAAACATGGAGTTTATGTCTGGGTTAGATAGTGCTGTCTGGGGCAGGAGGGGGGAGTACTGGGTTCTGGGCCTCAGACTGTGCCCAAAGGCAGGGGCGGGCCTTTACCGACTGCCTGTGTTGGTGCCGGTGGCGCCCTCCTCTGGAGTTCTATAAATACAAAAGGAAGAGCAGAGTCTGAGATTCCATGGGCCTTCCCCCTGCCTTGTCCTTGTTGTGTTCTGTCCTCTCATAAGTGGATTTTGAGTCTCCTGGGTATGGAAAAAATAGATTGCTGAATAAATTTTCTGCTGTTAGGAAATTACAAACAGCTTGAAATGTTAGCTCTGGCTCCTGGAGAACTGTTCACTTCCCCTAATGATTATCAGGGAATATTAACTCTGGGATCTAATTGTCTTCATGTAAATGCCAACGCGGCTGATCATTTCACTGCAGATAGTTTAGAAAAACCACCGGGCTAGGAAGCGCCTCTGCTGTGGCGGAGACAGGCAGCTGTGCGTGGTACTCCCTTTATTTGAGGACATGATCAAATGGCCAGGTTCTCTGCTCGCTGTGCTTTCGAGTAGATACTAAAAAGTGTTCCTTCAGATGCTTTAAAAAGTGACCAAAAAGATAGAAGTAGAATTGTGGTTTTGCCCAACTAATTGGACTTGGAGAGCATGCTGACTTCTGAAATACCACGTGGTATTTCAACAACACGCCACCCTGTGGGGCCAGCTTCCGTCTCAGATTGGGCACGGGGATGCGGATCCTGCGCTGTTCCTCCCGCCTCTGGCCTGGGTCACGCAGTCTTGTTTGGTGGCTAATAAAACACCTGGCAACTGAGTGTATCGAACCTCCAATAAGTAGTTTCGCACATTAACTTCATGCTAACCTTTTTCTGTTTGGTACCTCTCTGAAACGTCCCTCATCCTACCCCAGATTTCTCCCCATGTCTGAGAAATCAGGGAAGCGTTAATGTTTATGCTGATTTGTAGTAGAAAGATACAGTCAGGGGACTGGAGAAAGTGTTCAAGCTCATTTAACTTATTAAGCCAATCTAATTGAAAATAAGCCTCAGAATTCCCTACAGATTAATGTTGGCTTTAAGAAAACAAACAAACACACATCTCTGTTTCCAAGTAAAGCCAGGACTTGAAGCCCTGTGGTTTGTCCTGGTCCGATTGAGCTCAGCTTGCCTCCCTTCAGTTGGTCTCCAGACGAGAAGGTCCACCCCTTTTTGTTTCCATTTGTAGCTTTTCTTTCCAATTTTCTAAAACTGCTTTTCCTAAGCACCTTGCGGTGTTCTGTTCTGCCGTCATTTTCACTGAAGGAAGTTTTGAGAAATAGCCTTCAGCAAAACTGCTGTGAAGGAAGTGGCCTGCAACATTTCCCCAGCCCTCCTGTGAGCCTCGTGGAAACTCCCCGCTGTGGTCGGACCGGTGGTGGCTGTACGTCCCTGAGCCACCTCTTTGGTCTGGTCTCGGTGCTTTGCTCTGCGGCAGTGGATGGGACTCCCTCACAGTGGCTCCTTGCAGCGTGGTGACTGGCCCCTCTGACAAAGTGCAGACGTCGTCTTCCCTGCTTTGTGCCTGCCCTCCCCGCCTCCCGCCTAATTTTTCCTCTCTTGTTTTCTCTGCGCCATCTGCCCACTTTCTCGGAGCTCATTCAGGTTCATAACATTTGGGTCAACTGCCGTAAATTGTCTTTGAAACCGCCCGGTTTACGGCACACGAAAGCGTCTGTGCACAGCTGAGCCTGAGTTTTGGTTTTGTTCTAAAAAGCTGTGGTGACAGCGTCACTCTCTCGCTGCCGGGTCGGTCCGCCCAGCCTCCTCCCTGTTGCCACTTCGCCCTGCGCACTCCAGGACAAATGCCATCCGTGTGCGGTTCCCAAAGCAGGGCCAGCGATAGGCAGGGTAAACTCTGCTCCTCTCCTCAAAGCTCACAGGCATCAGTAAGTAAGTATAATTGCTTCTTAGGGGAACAGGGGATTGAATGGGTACTTGGTTATTTGGACACACACACACACACACACACACACACACACACACACACACACACGGCTCTTACTTGCTTAGCCCACAGCATTAGGATAAGGTCTGGTGTCCCACTGACCTAGTCCCTTCAGGCTGCTATAATCACCATAAACTGGGGGCTTAAACAACAAACATTTATGTCTCACAGTTCTGGAAACTGGGACATCCAAGGTCAGGGTGCCAGGTGGGTCAGGTTCTGATGAGACCCTCTTCCGGGTTGCAGGTGTTTGTTCGCGTGATGGAAAAGCTCTGCGGGGTCTCTTTTATGAGGGCACTAACCGCAGTCATGAGGGCTCCACCCTTGTGGCCTAAACATCTCCCAAAGGCCCCACCTCCAGCCGCCATCACCTTGGGGCTAGGCTTCAACGTAGAATTGGGCAGGGGGACACACCGTCAGTCCATAGCACCTGCTTTTCTTTCTCTACCCACATGTTTATTTTATCTTCTGTTGCCTAGAGAAGCTAAAAGAGCTTCTCCGTTTTGTTTTAGTTGTGGGGCGAGTAGGAAATGAGAGAGAATCATTAGATACTTCTGCCACAGGCATCTTAGGTTCTTCCTTCTCTCTATCTCCTTCCAACCCCCGATCCTTTTATCCTCTCCTCTGGAAGTGGTGTGCTGGCTGCTAAGCATCTCAGATTCCCCCGCCTGCCCCAGGAAGTTTCTGTTTGAATGCCTGTCCCATGAGAAGCCCTACTCCAGCGTACTTCTCAGTTTATTTCTTTGAAGATCCCTAAGGTTCTGTTTTTTAAGGTTAAGTAGGTTCCCAACAATCAAAGCACTATAGATACAATTAAAAAACACTGAGTAAGAATCATGGCTTACCTCACACCGACTGGTCCCAGGGAATGGTTCTTTTTGACAAGGAAAAAGGACTTCCTAAAAACCCAGATCATTTGCCATCTCTAAGGCTAAAGACCTTTCCCTGTCTGTGTAGCTTAGTTTGCTCAAGTGCAAAGTAGTCGCAAAGTGTTTTTGGAGCCAGACATGGCACTGGCCTCCGTGGAGTCAGGTGGGTCGGCCAGATCTGACCTCTGCCAGTGCCCGCTGCCCTTGAGAAAGCCCCTCGCCCGTTGGCTTCTGGCTTCCCGCGGGTTCCCAAGGCTGCGGCAAACACGGTCTCCTCCTCACTGCTCACCACACTCTGGTTTTTCACCAAAACTTGTCACCGTGCGCTGAGTGGTCATGGTGACGGTTTACAAACGAACAAGTGTTAGAAGCTTACTGCAGAAGGAAAAAGAAACTTTGAACATTTAAAACAATCTATATTTTATTTTTACAAAGCAAAACGCTTATAATCAGCATGAGTTATTAACCACAGTGCCCTCTACCTTCACTCTCCAGCCCATTTTTGTAGACAAAAGAGGAAGCTTTTCAAGCTCTTTTCTTTCAAAGTAAATAAAAGTAGATAAATCTGTAAACTGTGAATAGTTTCAGGCAGGTTTGTGTAAGTGCCCTTGAGGGGACTTAGCCCACCCCCTGCTGGAGCTCCCTGGCCACCCCAGACCCACTTCCTGCTTCTGGTGCTGTGCCAGGGGCGAGGCCGGGCTGGGGAGGCGCCCAGTGCCCCGCAGCGTCTTCTAGTCGTGGCCATCCTGGGTCAGCCCACCTCCAGCAGAACAGTTTTTGTCTTTTTTTTTTTTTTTAATGTGAAGACTGAAGGTAATTTCATTGTATTTAAAAATAGAAACTCCTCTCTTCCACTACCACTTTCACTTCTCTCTCAGATGCCCAGAGCCTGTCCTTGAGAATCAAAATATATGGTTCTGTTCAGCAAAGGGACTTGTTTTCTGCCCTCACCTAACCTTAGGACTAATAGAAAATGGATAAAGTCCTCTCACAATTATTTTTTTCATAGAAAAGTCGTGTGGAAAAGAGAGAAGCTGCGTTGTGTCAGGGGTCGAGGCGGAGAGCTAGCCCCCGAGAAGTCCGTGTCAGGACCTGTTGTCTTTGGTCCTTCACCCGTTCGCGGTGACATCCTGGCTGCATATGCGTGTCTGTGCTTCTCAGAGACTTACTCTCCCACTGGAGACAATAGGCTCTTTTTCATCCACCCCCTTCCCACCCTCTCTGCCCAGCCTCCGTTGCTCCGTGTCCCCAGCCCCGCTCCACCACAGGCCTCCTTTCAGGGCTGGAAGTCTTCCGGGCGGATTTTCATCTCCACCCGTTTGAGGGAGTAGGTGGAGCCGTGCCAGCCGTACCAGGTGATGCCGTCCAGGTGCTTGTCGTGCTCCCCGCGGCGGTAGAAGACCCCGTTGAGGTTGGAGTCCGTGCAGCAGTTGTACCAGTACCCACCTGTGCGAGGAGCAGGTGGGCGCCAGTGAGCAGGGTCCTCCCTCAGGTGTGGCCGACAGACTAGACTACAGGGGTGTGTCTGGTTGTTTTGTGAATAGTAGCTAAGCAGTCGGAGCCGACAGAAAAAGGAAATACCAGAGCCCGGACATTGGCTGTGAAGTTATAAATCACACCTTCTCTTCACGTGGGTCTAAGGGCTTCTACCTGAACTCCCCGTCCCCCCATATCTCACCTTTGCGGAGCTGTGCACACTTGTCTAGGCAGTTGTCGTTGTCCTTGTCCTTGGTGCTGAAGGCTGTGTTGTTATGGTAGATGAGGGCGTCGTTCCCCACGTTGCCACTGTAGTTCCCCAGGAAGAGGCGATAGCTGTTCTGTTCATTGCCCAGAACAAAGTGGCTGTACTCGGCGTAACGCGTGTTGCCCTCCCAGTCCTGTGGGAGGAGGCAGAGGCTGAGAAACACGGCAGCGGGTGCCACTTCCCCCCACCCTGCCTCCTCTCTCCGGCCACAGCTGTGCATCTTTCTACTGCAGGGAGCCTAGTAAGCTTCATTACCTGTTACCTCTCAACCTGGGAGTCAGAAAACAAGGGTCCAAGACCAGACTTCTCCCCTGAGTCCCCATATGGCCTTGATTAGTGAGTATCTTCCTGTATCCCTGCACTTCCTGTCCGTGAGGTGTAGGTTTGTGTTTTCACAATACCCACGAGAGCACAGATGCCATAAGAGTAATTGGAGAGTATAGCGATGCTTCCAGGCCTTTGATGAGGGTCCCACTGACTGTCGGGTTACTGTGCTCTGGCCTGAGTTGACCTCTTCCTGTGCCTCTGCAGCCTCGCTTTTCTGAGAAGTAGGGAAGAACCTCTTCTTTCTCCACTGCACTACAACCTCAAGGAAAACCCTCATCATAAGTACACAGGCCTGAAGTGAGTACGAGTAGGAATGACGCCCCCAGAGTTTGCACAGCTGCATGTGGAGGCCTGGTCCGGTCCTGGGTAACCTAGGCCTCACTCTCACCTCCATCTCCACGCGTAGCCGGGTTGGTCGTCTGGAGAGCCGGTGGATGTGCTCATTCCCCAGCCAGAAGTCCCCGCGGATGCTGCCAAAGCCCTGCTTGTACTGCTTCCAGTCCTGGTAGAAGGAGACGAGGCCGCTCTTCCGTCTCTGAATGACGGTCCAGCCGCCGCCTACCATCTCCATGTCACAGAACACCTGAGGCAGAGAGGATGCTCTGGTCAGGGACCCACAGAGGTAGGAGCGTGGGTGGACCTCACCTCCCTTCTCCCATCCCTGCAGAGCCAGGAACGTGTGCACAGGCCCACCGTGGCACAATTCTGCCCCAGTGTGGGCAAGCTGGGGCAGGGGGTTCGCTGAGGGAGAGTTACCAGCCTTAGGATGGGGACAAGGGAGTGCTCGTCAAGTCTGAAGGGAAAACTGCAGGTACTTCTCATTGGCTCCCTCCATGGTCTCTCTCCCCGCCCCCACCCCCCCCAAAGACTAGCTGCTCCAGGACATGGCAAGAGCTTTTAGCTAGTTAGGTGTGGGTTCTAGAACTAGCTAACCTATGTTAGAAGGTTGGTGTTTAGTTGATAATGATTTGAAAAGGCAAAACAGATGCCTGAATTTCCCCCCCTGTAAATGGAGTGTTTGATAGCTCCCTGGTATTTGGTGTGTTTGTTTCTATCTTGAGTCTCCGTTTCGTTAGGCTCTGACCAGCCCTGTTGTCCCTTTGAGGGTGTGGAGGACAGATGATGGAACATGGGCGGTGGGTGGTGATGGCCTCACCTCCAGCTCAGGGCTGCCCAGGAAGTCGTCAGGAGGAAGCTTGTACACTCCAGAGATACGGTAGTTCTTCTGGTAGAGGGACGAGCAGTCATAGATGGCATCTGCAAAAGGGACAGACCACAGCCGTGAGCATGCATGCCCAGGCTCCCTGGCAGGCGGCTTTCCTGCTGCACAGAAATGGAAAGTTTAAGCACAAGGCTTCCTCTCCACCATGCACATCGTGTGAGTGTTCATCACTAGACAGTGTCTGGGTGTGGGAGACCGAGAGCTGGAGTGTTTTGGCTTCGCCGGTCCTGGGACTGAGGGATGGGAAGCCCTTCACCTGGAGAGCATCCAGGGGACAAACAGGTGACTTCAGGCTTACTGTGAAATAAGTTATCCTGTGGTAGCTCTAGGCCACGAATCCTGGAATTATGGCAGTGTGTGAGGCCACGTGACAGGCTCTACTAGGTCCAACCTCCGGGCCAGCCAGCCTCTGTTAGCAGGTAATCACGAGTGTCTCCTGGGGTCTGGTTTTGCTGTTGTTCTTGGTTTGTTTGGATGGGTGGGTGGATGGTTTTGTTGTTTTTCAGAGGTAAGGGCTACTAGGGTCCTAATTAAGGACGAGAGACTTATAATCCTACCTGCCCACCCCTCCCCGCCTTAACCTCGCACTGCTGGATGAATGCACATGCACCGAGGGCCCCTCGGAGGGTTCTCCTGGCTCAGTTATTAGAATAAGGACACGAGAGTCTCGGACAGGCTGGTTTTCACTCTGGGGTTGATTTAAATGTTTCCCTGGCTATCTTGAGGGCTGCTGCTTCACAGCAGATTGTTTCCTTGTTCCAAATATTAAAGACTTTGGTGGGAGGACAGCCTTTCCTGATAGGATTCAGCGAGCGGGAACTTCGCCAAGCAGAGACACTTCTGCCTCCTGTGTCTCGGGAGCTTGTCTTGGTGACCAGCGCCCTGGGCCTTGGAGAAGAGTACACAGGTGGCAGGCGGCGACACCTCTGCCGTGGGAACTGTGTGAGGAGAGTGTGGTGGGGAGGGAAAGGCTGGCCTTTGCCGGCAGAGCTCTTCGCTTTCTGTTGCAATGAAAGCGCCAGCTTACTGCTTTCTCCAAGGGGCCGTCTGCTCACAGAGTGGAAAGGTGCCCCAGCCCCTGGTAACAGAGAGGGGAAGTAAGGGATGTTGTCCTGGGCAAGAAGAGGAAGAGGTCCGGCAGGAGAGCTGTGGTTGACCCCAAGAAACTCCCCGCGGTGGGGTGGGAACAGCCCCGGTTTGGAGGAGCAGGAAGTGGCATGCTCGGATCCCTCCATCTGGCCTGCTCTTCTGCGTGTCTGATCTCATCTCACAGACCAAGTCCGGACTCACTTGTCTGGGGAAGGGCCAGAGACTGCCTTTCTAGTCCTGAACCGAGGGTCGGGAGGTACATGCTTAGAGAGTGATTTGCACACGTTGGATTAGATAACTGAACTTTTAAGCTTAATTCATGTTAAAACTTTTTCATTTGAACTAAGGGTAACCAGTGACTTACTCTGTTCTTTGTTCTTGACTTACAGTGTGACCAAAAAGTTTCAGTAAGAAACATATCAGTAAGAAAGGACATATCTGTAGGATATGCTCCTTCCAACTAGTAATTTCCTGATAATTTCAGAAAACCAGATTTCTCTCTAACAAATTCACCTTGGCCCACCTGAGCCAAGCTAACCAGAAACTAAAAGTTATTTTGCAAGAGAAAACATTAACTGTGTCTTATTTTTTGGCCTCCTAAAAAATCCAAATTTCAGCATTACATTTTCTTACTTTCTGTACTATTAGGGAGAATTTTATTTGAGATCAGGGGAAAATGGAAATATCAGAACTGAGGAAACTTGAGGAGCCTGTCCTTTCCTGACCACACAGGAATTCTTCAAAAGGCCCTGGGCAGTATCTGTGCGCTTCAGTCTGAACGGATGGGAAGAGCCAGGTTTGCAGGGAGAAGATACAAAATTTCATTGAGGCCCATCCCACTAACTGTCAGGGATGTAAAAGACCTGTTTTTGGCAAAACTTTGCTTCCAGCGCAACAGACGTTTTGGTTCTGGTGCTGGCTCCTGCTTCCTTAGGACTGAGGGTTAGCCCATCAGCTCTGGGTAAGGAAGGGGCCGATCAGGAAACTTGAACCCTCTTTCTAAGTCATGCTGTGTGACTTTGGGCAAACCACATAATCTCTCTGTGCTCCAAGGTGGTAGGTAATTCATACCTTCATGCTGAAACATTGTGTGAATAAAAGAGACCTGGGAAGGTCCTGGGTAAATTTACAGAACATTGGAAAGCAAAAGAAATACTCTGTTAACCTTTAGTAAAGAGAAAATAGCATGCACCCAAGAAAGTGTACCCCCAAAGAACCTCCAGTAATTGTTCTGACAGCCAGGTTATCTAGAAGGGATGCCACAGACGGTAGACACTGGGCATCTGAGGGCCAGGTGGTGAGAATGTACGGACACGTGCGCTTACCTGCTGAGGTCTGCGTGAGAGTCTGCGCAGCCTGCAGCTGCATGATGTCGATCTGGTTGTTCATCTCCGAGTACTTGCCCTCGGCCTCGGTGAGCCGCGCCTCCACGCGCTTGGTGCTGCTCTCCAGTTCCATCACCTGCATGACCACGCCGACCCAGTCTTTCTCCTGCTTCTTGCTCAGCTCACTCAGCAGACTGCTGAGGTTGGCGACCTGGGCCTTGAGCTCCCTCACCTCCTCACAGCAGGCGGCCCCTTTGAGCTGTGCAGTTTTCTTGTGCTTAGGGGGCTTCTGCGGCCACACTGGGTGGCTGACAAAGGCCAAGATAAAAATGCAGAGCCAGGGCACAGCTGAAAGGGTCTTTTTCAGCATCTTTCGTGGGCCTGGTGAGGAAGGCTCTTCCTGTGGAGGAATCTGGATGTGCCCAGCTGAGTTGCAAAGCTGCAATAATTATAACCTCGCGCTTTCAATGTCGATGGGCTCACCACTCTGTCTTGTCTTTCCTTACTCTTTGTTAGCTTTTGTCAAAGCTTGAATTTCTGAAAATGCGGCTTAATTGGGTAGCCTATAGCTTTCCTCCCCGAGCCTGAATGCTCTACAGCTCAGCATCTTAAATACCGTTCGCTGTCTGCACCTCCACCCTGTGTGGATGACGCTTTAGCCCCTCCCAGTTCATCTAGGAGGGTCAGGTGCCTGTTGGGTGAAGTCAGCGTGAACTTAGGCCAGAGAAGGGGAGGAGGGAGACAGGGCGAGCCTTTCTTTCCTTGCCTGCACAGTCTCTGGGCCGAGACAAAAGGACTGTGAATTTGTGTTTCCAGTTTCGCCTGTTAGAGTGTGCCCCTGCCAGCCACTGGCTCAGCACTATCAGCAAGCAGGGCAGGATCAGAAGAATTTCCAAATTCCATTCTAAAGGTTATATAACCATGGGGTGAGTGTAAGGTAGGCAGCAAGAGTTGGGAATAAGACTCCACTCACCCACGGAGGCCTGTTGATGTAATTTATGCTGTTTGTAGAGGATCTGGTATATTTGGCATCCTGCTGAATGGGCTTCTAACAGGCTGCTTATTCCTTTCTCTGATCATCATTCAGTGTTTTACGAAACCTCCATTCGACCTGGTTCTAACACGATCTCACGTTTGAACATTTACAACTTAGAAAAGCTCTAGAAAGAGGAGGATGGGATACATCTCTTAGGAAGCAAAGAAGACTTTGTAGATTGTATCTACAGGGTTTGCTCGGTCATCTTTCTTTTTACATACTTTCTCTGTCAACAAAGAGCGGGCTTCTCACACTTGACTTTTGGCAAGGAGGTGTCGGAGGTGACGGCAGAGACGAGAACTCAGGAGAAATGGACATGGTTCTCGGTTGGTCACCTGCGTTCCCACTGGTCTGTAGGCAGAACGGAGAGCCCTGGGCCCGTGGTTCGAAACTCGGAAAATATGTTAAGTCATAGAGAAAAGAGTCCCCATCACCAAGTCAGTCCATATCTAGAGTTTCATTTTCCTCTTCCTGCGCAGTACAGTTGCAGATCAGACATTTTTCTCTATTCATATGTGATATTCCTGAGAATGGGGATATTGTCCTTTTCCATGTACTATATTTGAAGGCCACTCCTCTGAAAACAGACGAGAAAAGCCTGAGTTTCAGCAAACTTTAAGTCCTTAAAATGAGCTTTTCACTAAGAATGTAGGTGAAGGTCCCTTTGTCCTTCAGCGGGAGCCCCATCTTTGTAACTTACTCCTGCGCTTTCCGTGTCATGGTGCCACACGGGCAGGTCTTGTCTTGTTGCAGTTTGGTGTGGGTCCTTCACACGAGCCACGCTGGCCCCTGCAAACTCTCCTTCCCTGCCCTGATCCCCCAGAGTCCTTTCCTGCCAGGGCTTCTAGCTTCTCAGAAAGTCATTTCTGCCCAGGCAGCTGGAGTTGCCAAACAGTTTTTTTTTTTCCTGTAAATCGAAAAGCAGTAGTGGATCACATGGCTCAGGGTTATTTTCTCACATTGTCTCCTTTGCCTGCTGAGGGGTGAGGGAGGATGCTGCTGGCACTCTGGTAACTTGTCATACTACTCAAAAGATGATGCTTACAGTAGGCACCGCGTCCATCCCTGCTCTCTTTTCGCAAATATCCCATCCAGCTGGGCCCTGCGGCCTGGCTCTGTGGAGTTCATTTCACTAACGCGAACCTGGCCCTGGCTCTCAGCATCGGACCAGGGTCTGCTAGGCTCCATAAGAACCTTCAGAGTGACTCCTAGCCCTCAGATGACACTGAGCTCAAACCGTGTGCCCCGGAAATGCTGTGTGCCATACAGTCACCTGTAACGTCTCCTGTGACCCTACTGGCTGGAGCTCCCAAGAAAGCGTCAGGGAGCAGTGGCGTTGCGTGGGTCCCCAGTCAGCGTTTGGCCGCTTCCCCCGCCTAAACAGGAAAGTGGTGTGAGTAGATTTTCATATCTGAGACCTAGGGAAGATGAATCAGTCATTCCTGCTTACAGCCCACGTGGCAGTCCTTCCAGGGAAGGGGGTGGGGTCACAAGCCCTAGGTCTCAGCACAAGCACCTGCTCTCTGGCGTTTCTTTTCTGGAGACTTACTGCTGATCCGAGCGAGGCATGAATGGGAGGCAAGCTTTTCTATTTGAAGATTTTCTTCAATTGCCTTAGCTGCCCCAGTGACCCGTGCCCCCAAATGTTTGAATAAAATAGCTAATTAAGAGTATTCCCCATGCCAGGAGATGACCTAGCCTCCAGAACACCCACAGCCCTCCAATGTCCTCCATTCCGAATTTCTGAAAGAAGGAAAAGTTAGCCCTTGCTTTGAGTATAGCTGAGCCCATGCAGGAAGCCAGGAAGAGCATGGGGAGCAGAGTGGTTTTCCCTTCTCTGCGAGTCTTTCTGTCCCCTCCCTGAACATGGGAGTTAGCTAGAAAATTACGGAGAACCTGGGGAGGCTGCTTTAGAGTTTTCCCTTTTCTCCATTTTGCTGGTGGTGAAAGGGGGTCAGTTTGGTGCTCCTGGGAAAGATGCTTTGAAAATAAAGCTTATGTTCTTAACAAGAAAAGCCAGTGAGCTTTTACTTAGCCTGGAGTTCTCGAAGACTACCATCTGCCTGCAGGGCATTGGGCTGGCCCTGAGCACTAGCAGCCGGAGGCCACACAGCTGAGAAGGGCCGAGGGGCCATCTCTCCTTCCCTAACGTGCTCCTGCCCCTGCTTCATGCCCCCTGCCCCTGCCTGCTCTTCAACCACCACTTTCAAAACTGGGGAGGCAGAGACGCAGCTGCTGTCAGAACCAGACCCCCAGTTTATGGAATGGATATAGCTTAGAAGAACCTGCCTTATAGGTTAATTGTGTACTTCATGGGAATACTTTACCTTTGAAGTCTTTTAACAAGCCTCAGCTTGCCTTACTGTACGTAGCCATGCATACCTGACCCTTCTATCATGCAGCTCCGTCTGTGTCTCAGCTGAGAGCCCAAGTCCATCACAGAAGCTATTTCTATCGCTTCCCCAAGCCTTCTAGTTCACCACTTCTACCAGAGAGTGCACCCTGGACGTGTTGAAACCACTGCCCTGAGGCTTCCTCCTAGTCTGTTCTTTAGTTACACACCCAGCAGAAGAGTCGATCTGAGATCTCTCTCAGGACCTGTAGCGAACGCCTGTTCTGGAGGTACCAGCCCAGCCCCAGGTGCCTCGCAGTCTAGTTCGAGAGGCAGACAGCTGATCTCTAGGACCGTGTGATATGCTAGGATAGGGGACGCAGAGGAGGAGTGCCCAGCCCAGGCGAGGTTCTGGAAGGCCTCCCAAAGGAAGTGCTACCCAGATTTAAAGCAAAAGGAGGCAGTAGCTGGGAGTGGGCAGGGCATTCTGGGCAGAGGTGTAGCCACGTGAAAGACCTCGGCTCACCAGGAGAATGCCAGGGCGGGGCCAGCAGAAGTGTCCAGAAGGCGGTGGTGAGGGGAGCCAGGCCTGAAGGGGCCTTGTGAGTCCACGTGAGGAGAGTGTTGTTCTGGAGACAAGGGGCCGTGGAAGAGATCCAAGAAGCTTTTGCCTCTTGTTGCTTTGTTTTCCTGAGTCGTACCAGGAAAGTGGCTTTTGTAGCTGCCGAACAAGATTTTTAACTGGAAATGGATGACTTAGAACATTAGAATTTCTTAAAATTCTAACACATTCCTATTAAATACCCTGCAGGAGTCATCTGGCTTGAGGATTAAGGGAAGTGGTATGTGAAGAACTTTAAATACTTGGGTCTAGAAGCTGCCATGTACAATGCATGCTTTTTGCCCAAATTTTTTGAGGGAAAAACAAGGGTGCGCATTATACATGGGTAGTGCTAAGCTGTGGGTGTGCATTATACATGGCAACATACAGTGTGTTAAATAAGCAAAGGATTAAAAATAACAGAACATAGATGTTTTCCTGATACAAAGAAAAATGGGATCTGAATGTGTTTTAAGTGATTTGCTTTGTTTGGGAAATGGGATTAGAAGCAAACACTTTAACTTGTTTTTTTTAAGGAAACTTCTTTAAAAACTGGTGGAAAACATTTTAATGAAATGTTACTCACATCCAAATACCTGCCATTGTCCCTTGAAAACACACAGGGTGGCAGCTGCTGACTCTCTCTGTTGTCGAGGAGCATAATTATGCTCTTGAGACAGATCTGAAAAGAAAGTGAATATTTTGCCCCTTTGATACTCTTAGGAACAAATAACTTTTTTGGCAGTCTTTTTTATGCTGTTTTTGTTTTGTATTGTGAACAGGCACTGAAGTCGATGTTGTTTTTGTTTTAAGAGTATTACCAACCGGAAAGAGGAATAAACTAGTTTAATGTGTGATAAAATAAATAAAAGTAGAAAATAGCCAAGGCATTTCTGAGTAAGAAGAGGAAATGTAGAGTGGTTGCCCTTCCGGCGACCAGATGTGTTGTGAAGCCTCAGCCGTCAGGGCAGCGCAGCACCTGCACGAGGACAGACAGACAGACAGGCAGACGGGACAGAGGCAGACCCCCAGAAACAGACCCCCACACACGGACGCTGGTCCTGGCCGCGCAGCGCCACAGGACAGGGAGCAAAGGCCAGTCTTTGCAGTCGGCTCGGCTGGCTCCGCTGGCTAGCCTTCGGGGGGCAGCGGGTGGGGAGGGCTCTGGACCCTAACCTCACACCACACACAAAACTCCAAGTCCAGAGAAGATTTACATTCTGCATGTGAAAGGAAAATCTAAAGCTTCTGGAAGATAACGAAGGAGACTATCTTCAGCATCTTGGGATAAGTAAAGCTTCCTTAAACAAGACGTGAAAAACCCTAACCGTAAATGAAAACATTCGATAACAGTCGTCATTTCTGTGCGTGTTGTATTCAGAGCACGTATCAAACTCATCGAGTTTTTTAAGGGTGGCCGATTAAAAGATGGACAGAGATGTGAACAGACACCGATTTCACAAACCAGGATATCCAGAAGGCCAGTAAACGCATGGAAAGCTGGCCAAGCTCTTAAGTCACGATAGAAATCCAGATTCAAACTGTAAAGTGTCATTACATACCTATCAAAATGGCTGAGATGAAAAACACTGAAAATACCAAGTGTTGACAAGACATGGAGCAACTGGGGCTTTCATACACCTTGGGTGGAAATGTAAATTGGTGAAAGCACCTCGGAGAGCAACTTGTTGGTGTCTTCTAAAGCTGAACAGACCCTGCAACCCAGCAGTTCCTCTGGGTCCATTCCCAACACAGGTGTGAACGCATGTGC
>VMDR010003203.1:33012-75765 GCA_007922815.1 Macrotus californicus
ATCTCACAAAGGCGACGCTAGGTGTTTATGGAAGTCTGAAGCCTGGTAGAACCCCCCCCCCCCCCCTTGTGTTGAAATCAAACAGCTCTTACCTCCGGGGATGAGGAGGGAAGCCGTGACCGGGAAAAGGCTTGGGTGCTTTGGGTGCTGCCAGTGTGCTGTGTTCGCCTCTTGGTCTGGGTGGCGGTTTCAAGGCTGTCTTTGCTTTGTGATAACGTGTCAAGCTGTGCACTGCGGATACTTTCATAGGCGTGAGTGTGTTGCACTTCAGCTAGGAAGTTTCTCAAAAAATAGTGCACACAGAACATTTATAGTGGTGTCTGACGTGTGGTCGACGTCCAGCAGGTAGTTAGTAAGTATTACCGTTTAGGCCTGCGGTTGTCCTCTCTGCAGAAAAGCCTTCCTTGCCCACCCAGGTCTGAAACAAGTTCCCCACCTCGTTCCCTCTCTGAGCACTCCGTTTGCCTCACGCTCTCTGCCTCCACCGCACCCACGGCAGTGTGTTTGTTTTCCGTACCTCTGCTTCCCTCGCCTGTGAGCTCTGAAAGCAAAGACCTGGTCCGTCTCAGTCACCACAGTAGCTCCAGCACCTGGCACTAGGCACAAAGCTGAGGGCAGAAGAGATGCTCAACTGGAAGTTGTCGAATGAAAGACTGGATTCCCAGCAGAAGGTTCTGTTCCCCTAAATAAACGTCTGTTAGGGAGAATCTGCGTCTCTCTCCAAGGTCATTGCCAGTACTTTATCGTGGTAAGGTCTTCCTTGGTGGACACTGCATTCTTTCCTGCTTCAAGTCCATTTTTCTTCCACAGGCCATAGTTGAAGAGTCAAAGCAAGTGAGAGCTGGGAGAGTTGAGATCATGTGGTTCGGCCTTCTTTTATCAGTAACTTGAGGTAGCACCTTTATAGGACAATCCCTCTGCGTCCCTGGAGACCATTGATCTGTGCCTCCCCTGCTTTACCTATGAAGGTCAGTGAGAGGGCCACAGAGCAGTGGGTGGGGTTTTGTCCCTCTCCTGTTTGTTCTGGAGGCCTGTGAAGTAATCTGATTACTTCAGCCTGCCTGGGCCCAGCAGGTAACCTTCGTCACAGCCCAAGGGGCCACACGCAGCTGCTAATGGTGAGGACAGAACAAGATAGTAACGTGTCCTCATAAAAACAACCCTGTCCCTGGGTAACTAAGTCCCTGTGACGTGTCCAGGAACCTAACAAATGTGGGCATCAAGTGCCCGTCACATTGTAATTGTAGAAAGTCACTGTTAGCCAGAGATAGGACCCTGTCGGGGCTGGAGGTGCAGCACCAGGTGACAAGTGCGTGCCCAGCCTCCCTGGGCCTGCAGAGCTTCCCTCTGGGCCGCACCTCTGCTGCCCTCACTCAGGCAGCACTAACGGGAAGGTGGGCCTGTGATTCTTTAAGAATGCTGGAGAGTTTGAGCCAGTTGTGCCTGAGCATCCAGTTAATGGCAAGGGCGACTGGGCTGTACGGTCTACAGGAGAGGGGCTAGATGGTGAACAAAACCTGCTCTGTCTGAATCCTAAACACGTGTTCCCAAGGTGTCTGTTGTGTTGCTTGGAAGTATGAGTCCTGCTTTTACAATTGTTTCCTGGCTTTGAGAAAAGGTACACAGTCTTGTTTTTTCCCCTTCATGTCTGCTGGAAGAAAAAACACTCCATCCAGAAGGCTAAAGATTTGCTCAGTTCTTCTCACTTCTTGGTAAAAACACATTCCAAACCTCTGGGCTCATGCTGACTCCAGAAGTGCCAGTGTGCCTCTAAGAATCTGTACCCTGTAGAAAAGCTCCAGGCAGCAAAGAGTGGGCACGTGGAGGAAGCCCCAGTGTAGCCAGCGCATTGGCTCGGATTGTGTCTGTGTAGCCCCCTCTTTCTCTGTAATGCCCTTTTACAGCCAGCCACACCCAAGAGGCCAGGTCTCCCACCCATCACCATGGAGCCTTCTGAAGATTCCCTGCAGGCTCACTGTACAACAGCTGCCTTGATGGAGCATCTTGCAGACCGCAAGGGAAGCTGGTCTTCCACGAGGAGCTGTACGAGGGGAATGGTTCCAGGTTTCTCCTAAAGTTGACCGCAAGGACAGGCTGTCTTTCATTGTAGCCCCAGGTCATTCCAAAGGGAGAGGCTTGCTGTAGTTCAGTAGTAAACCTCTGCTCGCCCACCGCTTCTAGCCCATACTCGGGAATGCCTTGAGGCTTAATGGGAGCACTCATGGTGAGTTAGAGAAGCTGCGTCTGATTTTTCTGCACCGCCACGGGGGTGGGGAGAGCAACAGCTGGCAACTAAATTGTATCGCAGTGCTCCGAAACCTGGAGCTGCGCACCATCACGATTTCAGGGACGCTAGAGTGTGGGGACAGTGTGCGTCTTGGAACTGCTGAAATGTAGTGGGTGCTCGGTTCTGCCCCTCTGTCCCGATGACAGTGAAATGTCTCGGTGGTGCCATATTGGTCTCTCCAGATTTCTGTAGACATCTCATTGTCTCAGAATGCTGGTGATCCAGTCGGAGTGTGTCCTGGTCCTCCTCTGTCAGCTTTTCCTTGCCAAGGGGGTGGGCACATTTTTTCTTCTCCTGCACCCCAAAATGGGCATCTGTATTTCTACAATGCGGCCTCACTCCTTAACGGAGAAAACGGCCAGCTCACATCTGCTCATAGAGTTGAGTGGGAAGCGTTCAGAGCGGCCAGCCCACTGGATGCCAGCTCACTGCGTTTTTTTTTCCCAACTCCATCCACATAATAGACTGAGTCAGAGCTCTTGGACACTGAGAAGCCAAGGAATCAGGATTTTACCCAAAGTATTGACTCTGCTTCGAGTCCAGGTAGTTGGAAACCAGCTCTGGATTCCGTCTGTCTGCCCTCTCTCCTTTTTGTTCCTTTCCGCCCTCCTTTTCCTGGCAGCCTCTTTCTCCTGGTCTCTCACAGAGCTCTTGTTTTGCTGTGGGTGTGAAGAAGCGCAGGGAGGAGAGAACCCTCCGGGCATCACCAGGAAAGGAGCAGTGCTCATTGTTGTGGAATAAAAAGATAATGGCCAATTTGTCAAGAAGTGTTGACAAGAAAGATGAAGTTGGAAGTGATTAACTGGCTGACGTGCTGGCAGTGATGTGCCTGCCAGTCGCCCCCTAAACCAGCCAGAGCCTTGGAGATGTGGCAGGCACTCATCATCCTCACAGCGCACCTCTGACAGGCCCCCAGGTGGGAACCCTGCCAGCACAAATCGCGTGCTTTCACACTCAGCACATTATGCCGGGCCTGTGCTGGGGCACCCAGGCCTCGCGTCCAGCCGGGAGGTGCCTGGAGGTCATGTGCAAAACGGGACTGCTTGCCTGGCTTATCATTGAGTGCCGTGCTCATCCTCAGGGGTGGGCACTCTGAGTCCGTGAGCCAACCTTGCAGACTCTACAGGACACGTTGCTAAGGGGCACAGAGCACAGACCGTGCTGACTGGGAGCTCTCCTGGTGGCCTGGTCATCTAACAAGTGCTGCTCCCAGCCAGCCAAGAGGGGGCGCCCGCGAGACCAGTCATAGGTTATAGATGCGGGATCCCGGCCCGACGCAGTTCCTTTGCAGCCATTAAAAGTCATTGTGCAGGCTCTGGGTGAAGTACACAATGCCTGTGTCCTGGGAAGACGCGGAGTACAGAATGATAAGAATGCTTTGGTTACCACGGTATACAAAATAAGGATTTTAAAAGACTATGCATTGGTAAAGATAGTATTTTGGAAAGGTGATTCTATTGTGGTGAACTTCTCTCCCTCAAATTTTTCTTAATTAAAAAAAAAGCTATACCTGCCTCACTGGTCTTGAAAAGGTAGGATTTTTTCGTCTCCCCTTTCCCTAATCCGGGCAGCTGTTAGCATTCTGTCTTGTTCGTTGTTAAGGTCCCCACTTTCTCACATACTGATTTAGCATGTCCTCTAGGTACTGTGACACCCTACCATTTGAACTGTGACGGGACACAGGAAGGGGTGAAGACAACTCCGGAGGTCTTCTCCTTCGGAGCTCACTGTGCACTGAGACCGCGGGGGGCCTGTTTGGGTTGTCTCTCTTGCACCAATCTTTTCTGTCTTAGTGCCTTAGGTCCTGGAGAGCTCCAAGGACATTGGATGTCTTCGCTTTGAAACCTTGTAGCAAGGCCAGCCTTCTCTTTCTCAGTGTGTAGAGAAGGAACAAAGTTACTTTTCTTAAGTTCCTGAAGCGAGAAAGGAAAGGGCAACCTTGCCACACACAGCGGTGCCCTTTCGTCCCCTACCTCCGGGTAGCAGCTACAGTAGCAGTGGGTAGCTGCGGCCTGCCAGTCTCTCTTCCTTCCCCTACTGCCTGCACATCAGTCGCCCCCGCGTCCTGTGTCAGATGTCCGCACATTGCCTTCTGTCTTCATTGCTGTCCTTTTGCTTTTAAGTGGCCCTGTGCAAAAGGAGACAACCACATGCTGCAGTTCTGCTGTTACCTGAGTCCCAGGGGAACTGCCTGACAAAGACACCAGAGCCCAGCCAAGCCCCAAACCTCCCGGCTCTGTTTTTAGCCGGACGTCGGACACAGCTACCTTTTCGTGCCGGGAGAACTGACAGGATGATCTGGAGCAGTCACCACCCTACTCGGTGGTGAGGACCCGAGGCAGCGTCCAGCTGGGCCTCATCCTGGCTGGACGGGAGCTCCTCAGTTAGACCGCTGAGGTCCCCTGCCAGCTGTGTTCATGTGTCACCAGCCCAGCACCAAGGGAATTCAGAGAATTCTTACTTGACAGGGAACCACATGAAATGCAGGCTTTGGTCTGCCCTAGAAATAGAAGAAGGCCCAGAGCCATTGGAAAGCAAGTGCTCAACGTCCTCATAAATGCCTGAGGGGGCCACTGGGGGGGCCTGAGTAGTTCCCCAGATGGGACCGCAGATGCTCCCGTCTGACCAGCTTTCCAACAGGCTCAGGCTTTGTGTTCGATGACCCTGCGTCAGTTTGCTCTTAATTGCTGAAGGTCACCAAGGTGCCAAGGCTGGGAGAGGAGGTCAGTACAAAACCAAGTGAACCAGTCAAGAAAAGGGATTACCAGGCCAAGCTACTCTGGCTTGGACAGCAGTCCAGAAACCTGTGGGCAGTGACGCAGGAGACCCTTCAGGTGGTAGGAGTGTCAGCGTGAAGACCTCGAGCAGTTAAAGACTGACCCTGCTGTCTGTCGGCCTCGCCCTCAGTGCAGCTGGTCACCACCCGCCCATGAAAGCACTGAGGAAAAACTCCAAAGGGAAAGTCACAGAGAAGACAACGGCCCCCGGTCCTAGCACCAGCTTCTCAGCCATCACTCTCGACAGGGAACCTGCCTGGGCAGGAAGTTCACGTTGGAGTCCCTTCCTCGGCTCGCACACTGCCCCAGCCTCTGGAAGTGGGTTTTTGGAAAGTGGGGCGTGAAGACGCGTGATGGGGTCTGTTCAGTGTAGAAGGCACAGAGAAAATTCCTTATCTGTTTGTTACTTCCCTCAACCCTGGAAAGCCTTTCCTCAATTGCCAAGAATTTTCTTTTCCAAGGTCTTAAATTCAGCTTCCTTTAATAAAAAATCCTCGAGGTGGGGGATGAATGGGAGTGCAAATGTCTGTATTATTGCTTCTTCCCCTCTTGATACCTTAATTCACTGTGTTCTCCTGTCTGTCTGTCTTCCTTGTCTTTCTAACACCAGGTTCCTTTGTGAGCCCCGGGTTTTAATATGTGGATAGGCAGCTTCCATTTGCCCTATAGACTCACAAACTACGTAAGATCTCAACCGGATGTTCTCACTGGAACTGGGGGTAGAATGTATATCCCTTTGGCCCTGTTAAGACAGCAGAGGGAATTGGTGTCCAGGGGCTTGGAAAGTTCTTGGACGCAGCCCTCTTTTCCTCCTGGCCTCAGTGCACAGCGGGAGGAGCTGGGAAATCTGGCCAACCTGTCATTTCTGCCCACTGTGGTTGTGGGCACGTTGCTGCGCAGGCCTCCGTCCCGCCGAGCTTGTTTGTTGTCAGGTCTGTTTGCCTGGACTGTCGTCGGCGAGGCCTGGTTTGTGTCGTTAGTGCTCCTGTGCTGTCGGGCCGGGGCTTGAGCAGTTTGCCCTTTACGAGCCTCCAGCTCTAACAGGGAAGGACTGAGGGGCACACAAGGGAGCGTTTATACAACGGGCTGTAGAAAACTCCCAGCTGCCCCATAAAAGGAGACTGTCCTCATTAAGGGGGCTTTTGAGCAAAGGTGATTTTTTTCCCCATGAGTCAAACACCATCAGTCTCTCCCTCCAGTCTCATAAAACGACATCTGAGTGTAAAAGGGGAATATTTCTCAGGACAGGCTTGTGTCACCCAAGTAGGCAGGAGACTGAAGACGTCGTAGCTAGAACTGCTGAGTTTCCACGGAGGCTCATTTATCCCGCACTTCACGGTCTGGGCTGTCTGTAAGCCCGGCGGCCTTGAACGAGCTGCCCCGGGAAAGCCCGCTGCGACGGCCTGGCTGAGTGTTGTCTTGGAAGGCTGTAAGGTGTGTGAGTAGCTTCTGAAAGGAAATAAAAAAAAATAGGGGATGGGCGCTTAGGGGTCAGAGCGGAGGGTTAGCCACAGTATAGGTGAGGAAGTGAGGAGGAGGGCGCAGGAGGGTTCCTCCCTCCCCAATGGCCAGCGAGAGAGGGCACGAGTGAAAACTTCCCGCCCACGGCCTTCTTGCCTTCCTGTTCCAGTCGTTCACTCTGTGCCTTCTGAGCTGGGTCGAGATCCAAGACACACCCCTCCCATTGGGAGCTCACGCTATACTCTTAGTTATTTTGTAAGGTCCTTTCAAACGGTACAGTTTTCAGCGCAAAGGATAATACCCAGCAGCCTGCGACCTACCAGGCCCCAGTTTCTTCATATGAAAACAGAATATAAGTAATAGTGTCTATCCTGGGGTTGAGATAGCACATGGAAGCACTTAGTACAGCAAGCCCTCAATACAGTTAGGTATCTTTTTGGGGGTTGTAATAGAGGGCCAGGAGTCATGGAGAAAGGGAAACAAGTTAAGGTCCTACCTGCACAGGTTGGCAGACTCTCTGAGCACCAAGAGTTGTCCATTTACCTTTCTAGAACCTCCACGTCTGTATCTGCATCCTTCAGCAGCCTGTAGGCTTGACTGGAGACTCCAGAAGGAAGGAATAGAGAAATGTAGCTTCAGGAGAAACTCCTACAGGAAAGTAAAATAAAAATAGGGGGAGGAAAAATTAAATGGGTGACAGCAGCTGGTTAACTTAAATCTCTACTGTGAACGAGTGGGAGAGTATGTGCAGTCTCCTCCTTCCTTTCATTCTTCAGAGGAGGGACCAAAACCAGTATTAGAAAAGGACTCTCGGACCGATCCCCCTCATTTTCCCCGGGTGTGTTTCAGTCCATTTAGTCAGCGGTGTAACTTGTCGGGGTTCGCCCTTACTGTTGGCCAAGAACTTATCACTGATCTCAAGGCGCGCCCCCGATTTTCCTGTCAGTCGCCAAAGGCCTAGTCAGTAGCCCCTCTCTTTCCTCCCCGCAGGGCTCTGTCTGCCTCTTCATCTGCTTCCGTGCACACTCAATTGGGCAGTATTATGCAGGTGACTTATTTGGGCTTTCTCTTAAAGAAATTGGGGCCATATGATGAGTCTTCCTTTTTAATTTGCAGAGCTGTGTTGGAAGCATGTCCGAGCCATAGCAACAGGAAGGTAAAATTGGCTCTCCCCAGGGGCGTCCATTCTCTGCTCCCTGATTTGGTCAGGTTTGGACGGCTCGTTTCGACTGGGAGAGTGGGGCGGGAAGGGGCTTTGGCTGGTTTTTGGTTTTGTGCTGCTTAATCCCTGGTGAGGCCAGCTGTGGTGATGTTTATCGTTTGTTCTTGAAAACAGAGTATGTTCTAGAACACAAGATTGGAACACAGTTGTTAGGGCGCCTAGATTCTGATGTCTGATTCATAGAGTTAACTTCTTTTGGTTCAGGCAAGGAACACCTTATCTCCCTTATTGAAACACTTTGTATTCCTACCAGCACCATTCCAATAGTCCACATCAGGACTATAAGTTGTATATAGAATATACAATTATATATGTTTATGTATGATATGTTACATATGTGATTATAGTATAATAGATAAAGTGGCTTTTTCCCCCAGTCGTCTTTGCTTCCAAAATCTTTATTTGGGTTCAAGAAACTTGACCATCACAAATCCATACCCAGTAATATTAATTGCCGGTACAGCTCACACAGCCCCACGGGAGTGAGCCACAACGTTAAGACCCGACTTCAGGGCCAGGAGGAGTGGAAAACGGCTTCCCGATGAACGTGCAGTGGGGTTAGTCCCTGTGGACTTGGCTTTTCATTCTCAGCTCAGAAAACCTCTAATGGGCTTTCGAAAGGAAACTGCGACATTAAAACATTTCTGAGTCCTGTAGCAGGAAACTTACAGAGAACATTCTGGCTCACTGCTCTGCTCAGGACCTGCACAGAAGCACCAACAAGTCTGCCAGTAGGTGCCACATGAGGCTGCCTATCCACTCCTAGAAAGAAAAGAGGGGGACAGCTGTACTGTTACTTTTGCCTCTAGTTGCAGCACCTGGTGCTTAGAGCTTGGACCCCCGGTTTGAACAGCCCTATTCAGGATGAGTCTGGAACTTGATGATTCACTAGTGCTGGCTCAAGCGTTAACCTTAGCTGTATGCTCTTTCTGTACACAAACACATAACTGTTTTTAGCAGCTTCTATTCTTGGACAAAAACAGATGAAGGAAGAGGCATTTACAAAGACCTCCTTAGCAAGTTCATATCCATTATTTCATTTAAATCCCTGAACCCTGTGAAGGAGCTGGTATTAGCTGCATTGTATAGATGAGCAATTTAAAACTCAAAATTGGTTATGGTCATGCAGCTCATAAGTCGTAGATTGGACCTCCAGAAATGTAAATGCAGGTCTTTTGACTCCAGAGCCTAAGCTGCTTCACCCCCCACCCCCACCCCTCCTCGCCTTAATAAAGAAGAGGCACAATATTGCTTTGGTCATATGGGGACTGTCCCCAGGCACTGTGGCCCTTGGGGAAAAGTCACTGCCTTAGTCTCCTCTGGAGTAAAACAGGACTGAAAGCACGTTTCCTGAGCAGGGTGTGTGAGGTCAGGGGAGTGGCAGATCGGAAAGATTATTTGAAATGTGCTTTATAAACATGAGGCATTAGATTATTACTTTCACAAATGTCAACTGCTCTAGTTCATCAGATTTCTGGGCAGTTCCCTCTTGGTTTTACTGGAAGAAATGTGATGGTACTCAAATTTTTTAAAATAATATTTATAACAGTCTCTTGCCATATTACCACATTGAACCGAAAACCTGGAATTTCCTAAAACCACTTAAAAATTCATTCCAGTCAATAGTTTGTACTCAGGGCAATAAACTGGATTCCTCTTGTTAAACCAGTCTAGACTTGCAAGTTGATCCGCCCCGTTTTGCTTCCTACCTGTGAATAAACATAACTACGTTGTCTTTTGACTTCCTCAAGCCTGTGTCCTCCCTCCTAACCTCCTTCCATAAGCGAAGCTTCGGTTCAGTGTTGTGTTAGTTGCTGCTCACCCTCTTACACAGGCTCCTGCTGGAACAAGCCGGGGCCGCCCACTTTCAGGACCATGGAAGAGCCTCTCTGAGGCACAGACTCCAGGCCTTCCAGCCCTGCTGCTGGTTGCCCCAATGTAGTTATGAGCCTCCAGTCCCACTGGCCACGTGCTGCCCACCGATGACGTCAGCAAAGTAGGGTGTTGTTAGTGAAAGGCATCTCCTCCTCTGGACACCAGGCAGGAAACACAGGGTGCGGTCCCCCCACAGCCTGCTGCAGAGGTCGTCGGTGGTCCTCGAGGGACTAAGGAGGCATCTGAACTCCCAGGAGATGGGCTCTTTCAGGGGGGCAAGCAAGGTGGCTGCATGGCCACAGTCCCCAGGGTTCACTGTCATTGACACGAGTGACCCAGCCTCACTGCCATTTCTGTGTTGCCCACAGAGCCTGCTGATTTTTATTTACCTTGATGATTCTTGGTACTGAAGGCAACTGGGGAAAGGAAGTAAGAGTTAAAAGTTCAGAGGTGCTTCATCTGGTTCTGCTGTGCAACAGGGACCGTTTTGGATCCAGGGTCGCTAGTTTTTAAAAGACAGACACGTGCTGCCTGACCTGTAATATCCGAGAGGAAACCAGCCCCAGAGCAAGCAAGGCTTCCTGTCCACCAAGTGTGCCCCTCAAAACGAGGAGTCTGGGGTAGGGATGAAATCACTCAGCCTGAGCTTTGCATGGTACTAGATCATTAATTCTCTCTCTGCATCTGCAAGACATTGGCCCCACCATGCTGGTGAGCCACCTGCCCACGAATGACCCCATGCCTCCCAAGGTCCAAGTGTTGAGGGTGACCACCTCTTTCTTTTGTTTTCCCAGCATTAACAATAAGCTGCAGCAGCCGGAGGCAGCTGCCGGGGTGCTAGAATATGCCATGAAACACTTCGGAGAGCTGGTAAGTGCTTCGTTCCCTTTAGAAAAGCCAGAGGCAGCGAACCTAGCTGAGGAGGCACTTGGCTGCAAGCCAGAAGTTACTTCCTTTTCTGTTTTCACCCTGACTGCTAACAGTCTGGTGCGAATTGCCTTTGTCCTAAGGATGAAGGAGACAATGGCTATATGGACTTCTTCAAAATGAACATGGGGAGAGGAGGGTATGAGGGGACTAGATGGGAATGGGAAAAAATATAATAAAGATTAAATTAAAATGTTTTGAATAAAGTAATCTAATTTGCTTGGAAAAACAACAACGAAGTGAGCACAGACCCTAAAGACAGATTCTATAAGCAGTAATTGTTGGTAGTTATCAAACTCATGGCTTGTGCCCAGCCCTTTGCTAAGTGCTTGATGTGCTTCATCTAATTCAGTCCTCACAACAAGCTGGTGAGTGGGTACCGCTGTTACCCCATTTTACGGATAAGGAGGCCATGGCCCCAACAGGGTAACCACCTCGCCTGAGCTGAGAGAGGGAATGAGTGGCAGAGCCAGGACTTGAACTTGGGCAGTCTGGCATCAGAGCCCAGGTGTCTAGCCCCAACCTGATTTCTCTTTGTGTCATCTGTGGCAGCTGGCCCTGCCACTGACCCACAGTTAGCACTCAGTGCATACTTCAGATGAAACCAGGGCTAGTTCTCCAGAAAAAAATACACTCTTCATTTATACCTACTGTTGAGTGATTGCTCCATTTCATTATTACACAGCTTCTCTCCTGCCGTCTTTACCCTGCCAATATTAAAACGTTCCCATTATTCTCTGTGGTCCTGGGAGGGTGTTTTGGTAACTTCCTCACCACATATAAAGCATCAACTTAATCAGCTTAGCATTGACTTCCTGGAAGGTCAAGAAGTTCGGGGTCCACATGTGTGATAAGGAGCCTTTCATTAGCCGTGTAGGTCCCTTACTCTGGCTTGCCGTGATCAAGAGTCCAGTGCGTTGGCATGAAGAAAAATTGTGAGTGCGTCCCAGGCTTTCGCCTTACACAAGGACTGGAACATGACGAGAGTCGTTCACCCTCTCGAGCACAGACCTGTGACCAGACTAGGAAAGCATCTCTCCAGATGACGAGAGAAAAGGGACGATGTCTCATCCACCCATGCCACAGTCCTTGTTTGTGCAGAGAAGACAGTCGGGGGAGAGCGAGCCCCCTGGGCAGAGCGAGCCTTCCCTTTGGTGGCCTCAGGGCTCTCCACCACAGTGAGCACTGACTGAAACCAGGGTTCCACAACCATCCGGGGTTCAGGTGACCTCCCAACAGATAGCTTTTACCCAGGGGCTCAGAGTGCCAGCCCCTGGCACCGGGCTCTGAAGGTGGCCATTAGCTTCAGGATGATTGCTAAACCCGGGGTGGGTTTTCTGTTATATTTAGGCGGCTGAATCATATTAAACTTGACAATGGCTTGCTTTTTCTTGGCAGAGCCTGCGCTTTCTCAGCACAATTTATGTAACAGCAATCTCATTAGAATTTTGTGTGATTCATTGCTTAAACCTTATAGTTTCTGCAGTCTGTTGCAATTCAAAATACCCTGCCCCCTGCCTGACCTGCTGCACATGCCGCTCCCTCCACTTTCTGCTTGCTCATACTGTGTGCGCCACACGTTAGTCATTAGCCCCTCTTCTCTTTTCCACCCAGTATGGAAATTCGGAATGGAAATTTTCCAGCGTTGCTTTTTAATTTAATAGTATCCAATTTTACCCTGTCTGTGCAGTCACACTTTCTCTCTAAGTTTTCTCTTTCCTAATGAGGCATTATTCTAAACAGGCCTGGAAGATGAAGCTTAGGGAGTTTTACCTTCCACAGAGCGAGAAATGCTCATTTGGGGAATCCCCACTATCCACCGGCACTGGAGAAAAGGCTGTGGCGGCAGCGGAATCGGTTCAGGAGCAGCAGAGGGGACTGGCTGTGTTGGAAACCAATGAGGGGAGGTCGTGCAAGTAAACGATCTAAAATAGAAATGACCTCCTTACAGAGGTTCAAGAAGAAAAGATCCTTCCAGTGAGCTTAACAGAGTTGTTGTTAGTGCATATGGTCCTCAACTATCAGTTTTATTGAGAAAGGAGAGGAGGGTAATGGGGGAAAGTAATGTGGGCCTGGCTTTATATGATACAGATTTCACTGCAAAATGATATGGTTGTTAAAGACATCCCTGGAGAGCCGCTACCCTGGCCTGGTAGAGAAATAGTCATTTACTAAAGCTGGTGATGAAGCCCAGCAGGCAAAGTGAGGGAGAGGGCAGGTGGATACATAAAACAGTCCCCTGACCATTTAGTGAGCCACAGCCCACAGCTTCTAGACCACAGCGCCCCTCCCTCACATGGCTGGCATGGAATTTCAGCGTGGCCCGCCCTCCACCCGGTAATGGAATCCATCCTCTGGCCCTCACACTGCTAAAGCTGCCCAGCACTGAGCAGGAGGGAACATTAGAAGGGGGGGAAGGATTTTCCCAAGAATTTTAAGTGGTAGTATTATATTGTATTTTAAATTATTATTTCCTGGAAGTTTAAAAATGCATGAAGAGATGAAGAGAATCAAAAGCTTTTTAAGACTGAGTTGTTTTCCTCCAGCAAATATGCAGATGTGGCCTGCCTTTCTGGCCCCATGAGGCAAGCAGCTGCCATCCCAACCACGTGGCCTGCCGTCAGCACTCCTGCAGATCAAGGCCTTGGCATCCTTGCAGGAACTCTGCTCAGGCTTCCTGCTGCCCCACATGCTTTCTCCTGTCCTCACATCCTTGTAGTTTGGTGACCTCTGTGTCTGGGCAGGAAGTGGTGGGGGGAGGAGCACGACCTGACATCTACTCGGATTATTCCAGGATCGTTGCATTGACATGCTAAGGAACCAGCATTCCCATCGTCAGCAAACACACCTCCAGACGTGCTGAAGCCCTTTTCACTCAAAGCCAAGGCATGCTTTGATAGGCGAAGTGCCCGCCGCCTAGCACAGCACCTTAGGGAAGAGTGTGTGGGTTAAAAACCGTGCCCTCCTTGCCCCCCGCCTCACCAGTCTGCCTTCTTTTCCACTGGGCAGGAGATCCAGGCCACCTGGTACGAGAAACTGCACGAGTGGGAGGATGCCCTCGTAGCCTATGATAAGAAAATGGACACCAACAAGGATGACCCAGAGCTGATGCTGGGCCGCATGCGCTGCCTCGAGGCCTTGGGAGAATGGTGAGCTGCAGCAGGCTGGTGGCTGAGTAGCTGCTAGAGATGTCATGTCTTTGACCTTGGGGTTTGAAAGACTTCCCCTAAACAGAGTACTCTCCTAAGACTCTCATTTTTGTTGGACTTGGTATTTCCCAGGAATCATCTATCGCTCTGGTGTTTTTCTCTCTCTGTTCTGTCTCAGTGCTAAATAGAAAGGGACTTTAAAAATAAAAATTAGCCCTGGCTGGTGTAGCCCAGTGGACTGAGCACGGGCTGCGAACCAAGGGGTCGCTGGTTCGATTCCCAGTCAGGGCACATGCCTGGGTTGCAGGCCAGGTCCCCAGTGGGCACATGAGGGGCAACTACACATTGATGTTTCTCTCTTTCTCCTCTCCTTCCCCTCTCTCTAAAAATAAAAATAAATAAAGTCTTAGAAAAAAATAAAAAAAATAAAAATTAAACTTTATCATGCTCTGGAATGGGACAGGTTTGGGTTCTGCCTTGGGGTCTGCACCTGCTCCTCTTATCTGGCCTCCCGACCTTGACTCACTGGCAAACAGTGACCACAGTATGAGCACATGGCTTTGGAAGCCAAAGGAGGGAGTGGGCTGATCCTGCAGTTCTCCTTGGAGGAGGGACGCGGGTTGGGGGCAGGCAGAGGAGAGTGCTGGGGCGGGGGGAGTGTTCCAGGTAAAGCAACAGAGGTGGGTGAGAACAACTGGCTGCGTCTGGTTTGGGGAGTTTAGGAGGGATGATGAAGAAAAAATGGCTTGCATTCTGTTTCCCAGCGTCGGGTGCAGTTTTTTTAAATAGTCAAAACAAGAGGCCGTACTACAGTCATTCAGGCGTTTAACTATGGTTTTAAGTAGTTAAAACGCCATACACCCTTCCCATGAGTAGAGTATCTGACTTTCTCTTGGGCATGGATGCCGCGTTCATCCATTCAACCAGTAATCACTGAGCACTTGCTCACTGCCCGTGTCTGACTGGCCCTGAGGACACATAGGTGAACCAGACGGGCGCAGCCCCTGTCTTCCCCAGCTTATGGAGCAGACAGCCAGGCTGTTATAATACAGAGGAATGCAGTTACACAGGGACGCCCAGGGAGCTGTGGGAAATAAGGGCCCTAATCCAGGCTCAGAAGGCTCTAGAAGGCTTCCAGTAGGGAGTGATACCTAACTTGGACCTGTTCAGTGAGGAGGAGCAAGCACAGTATGTTCAGGGCTGGAGGTTAGGGTGATGCAGCAAAAGAAGTAAAAGGTGAGACAGGAGACGCAGGTGGGGACCATAGCATGTGGGGCTAATAGACCAGGTTAGCGGTTTGGACTTCAACCTAATGGCTGTGGGGCAGCCATCCAAGTATTTGGAGAGCCATGATTGACGGGTTTATTTTATAAAAGGAACCCTTTAGGAGCACACTGGAGAGTGGGTTGAAGGAATGCCAAAGAGGAGATAGCAAGACCAGTTCAGAGGCCATCCAAGGAGAGAAGTGATGGTGGCAGAGAGGGAAGGCTGGCTCCAGAGATGTTTAGGAGGTGGCACTGACGAGCTCTGGAGATTTAGGAGATGTGGAAGTGCAGGGAGAGAAAGACATTACAGTCTGAGATTCCAGAATGAAGGCAAGGCTGGGACGTCCAGAGCTCCTCAGAGGCCTGATGAACCAAAAGCCTAAGGATCCCCAAACCAGGCCTTGTAGGAGTCGTCTGGGGTAGACAGAATTCTGCAGGCCTGTGCCAAGGCATCTGGACCTGCACATGGAACTCCTGTCTCTGTAGACCCTTCTTCCCTCCCTCCTTATTTATTTATTTATTTAGGAAATATCAGAAGCATTCCTTTTATTTTTTTTATCCTCACCCAAAGGTATTTTTTATTACTGATTTGAGAGAGAGAGGGAAGAGAAACATCATTCGGTGTTGCCTCCTGTATGTGCCCCAACTAAGGACCAAGCCCACAACCTTTTGGTGTACAGGACAGCACTCCAGCCAGCTGAGAGCCACTGGCCAGGGCTGAAGGCTTTTTTTCCCATCTACATTTTTGTATTCATTTTTTAAAAAGCGTTATTATTTGAAAAGGTAATATGCACATAGCACAAAATTCAGGAGTACAAAATAGCAACAGACCTGTGAAAACCAAGTCTCGTCCTTGTCCCTCAGCCACTCAGGCTTCCCAGCACAGAGACCAGGGCCTTTGTAGACTCCCAGGGAAGACACGTGCGCACGGGAGCGCCCACAGCGTGACAGCGCGCTGCTTGGCACCTCGTTTTCACTGAGCAGCTCTGGACCGCTGTTCCGTGTCAGTACCAAAGGTGCTGCCTCGTCTTTTTAATGACTGCATACCATCCCATCGCATCAGTAAACCCCAGGCTCTTTAATACAGGCAAATTTTGATGTGTTTTAAAATTTTATACCTCAGAAAGTTTAAAAAATATTATTGAAAAACCAAAGTAAGACTTCTAAAAAGAATGATCTCTCACTACACCTAATTACAGATTTTTTTTGGTGCATAATTGCTATTTTTATTTCTTAATATAAAGTTATGTTTCCCAAATAAAAGATGTTGTAACGTAGTGCATGAAAACTTAATGTCCATGAATTTAGCCTTAGGCATGGGGTCACATGTACGTATGGGTAATCTAAAGTTAATTTGAAATTGGTTGGTCTGGCTTAGCCATTATTAGGGAGGTGCGTGTGTTATTTATTTTCATAATTAGCATTCCATATTCACTTACCTCGGCAAATGGAGGGAGCATATCCCATCAAATCTGCTCCATCAGTTTGTGCCATCAAAGCTGGGTTTTTATGTCCAGCAGGTATCTATGCTGCCCAGTATGGTGGCCACTAGCCAGGTGTGGCTCCCTTAAATTAAGTAAAATTAAATATCCAGTCACACGAGCCACATTCCAAGTGCCCAGTAGTCAGGGCCACTAGTGGCTGCCACATTGAACAGGGCAGGTACAGAGCATGTCCGTCACTGTACAGGGCTGTCAAACTCATTTTCACCGGGGGCCACATCAGCCTCATGGTTGCCTTCAAAGGGCCAGCTGTAATTTAGGACTGTGTAAATGTAACTACTCCTCAAATAGGGGCAAGGAGCTCGGCCCTGCCGCTGGGCAGAGACAAGGTGCCGGCTGGATAAAACAAGGTAGAGGGCCAGATTTGGCCCCCGGGCCTGTGTTTGCCACCTGTGCTGTAGACCCTTCTATTGAAAAGTGTGTTAACAAGCACTAGCCACCTTATTTCAAAAACAATTGTCTTTAACTTTCAAATTGGTTATCATACAACCATATGTTAGTTACTAAGACGAAGATTTAAAAAACTGTAAACAGCCCTGGCTGGTGTGGCTCAGTGGATTGATTGAGTGCTGGCCTATGAAGCAAAGGGTCGCCGGTTTGATTCCCAGTCAGGGCACATGCCTGGGTTGCGGGCCAGGTCCCCAGTGGGAGGCGTGCAAGAGGCAACCACACATTGATGTTTCTCTCCCTCTATCCCTCCCTTCCCCTCTCTAAAAACAAATAAATAAAATCTTTTAAAAAATAAAATAAAAAATAAAAATAAATAAAAAACAGTGTAAACATTCTTAAAATTTAACTAATCAATTCCTCAGATGGTCTAGGGTAAATGTCACATCCTCATCAAAGTGTCTCATGTTGCGATCTCAGCTCACTTCTTCCGCCCATTTCTCAGTGCCTCCGCCTCCCTCGTAACCTGTGCTCTGGCCAAGCTGTTCATTCCTCTCCAGACCCCACAGGATTCTTTTTCCTCTGCATTCATTCATTGAGTTTCCTGAATTGCCCACCTTTTCTTCTCCTTTTTCTTGTTTTTGAAACCCTCCCCATACCTCCCCATGCCTGAACTGCCTCTCCCTCATTTAAAACCTTTCCTGGTCCCTTCCCCTGCCTGCCTTTCTGAGTTAAAGACAACTACTTTCCTTAGATGGGTTAAGTAGGGACAGCTTGGATATATTAGAAGAGACTTCAAATGCAGTTTTGTCTAGTCTGCCTATGTGACTGTTGGGACACTGAGTCACAGAAGTTGACACAGCTGTCCAGAGGTCTCCCAAGGGCACAGCGATCCAGGTCTCCTGACGCTGCACTACTTGGTCTCATTTACCTCTGATCTCTTGGGTTCGTTCCAGCTTTATAATTACCTATAAAGTGTAAGTGGCCAGTGATGCTGACCAAGGGATTTAAGAATGCCGCAGGCTAAAAGATTTTAAAGAGAGATGAAAGGAGCAGAAGTCTCTCCCTGATTATAAGTAGGCTCCTTTCATGGTTTATTCAGTCAGTTATATTCAGAGTGCAGTTTCTCAGTTGCTGTTGCTTTGAGTATATATCCTGAAGATGCCTGAGGCAGGTGTTCACCAGAGGTGCCATCAGGAAAGGTCTAAGGCTACCGCTGAGCTAAGATTCTCCCCTGTCCCCATACTCATCTGCCTCCAAGAAGCTAACTGCAAGAGTTAGCCCCTAACCCTCATTATGCACACAGCCACACCTGCAGCCAGCAGGAACCTAGGTGAACTCCCGCCCCACGCTGCTCCTTACATGGCCTCTGGGTCCTTGAGAACAGATTGTTTGGGTGTCAGCCAACCACTTAGGTGTTCCAAATGAAAGAACACTTGCTAAGCTTTTTGCTGTGGCCCCAGGTAGGAAAGTCCAAGTCCTGGGGGCCGGGGCCCTTCCCTGGTCCTCCCTGGTGCGCAGTGAGAGGGGTTTGCACCACACAGTCTCATGGTTTTTGTTTGACTTTGTCCACCCCCCGCCCCCTGCCTTTGGGAGTTAGGACTCAGTGTATTCTGCATTCTCACCGTGGCAGGTGTGTGCTTGGTTCCTCCCAAAGAGGAACCCCACCTGCCTGGGCAGAGCCCTGACAGCTGAGACAGCTGCCGCTCGGAGGCGCAGCCTGCACTCACTGTCCGGACGCCTTTCCAGGGCGCTGCCCGGCTCTGCTCCTGCCTCGCCTCTCGGGGTGGTGGTTCCTGGTGTTTCCCACTGAGCTGGCCCCCTGCCTCTGAATGAAAAGCAAAGCTAAATCCTTAGACCCGTAGCACAGAAAGGGGTGGTCCCAGCAAAGGACTAGAGGGATGCTGAGTTGCTTGTGGCAACAAGCTATAAAAATTTGATTTCTACTTTCCCCTCTTCTTCTTCCCTCAAGGTGCGTACCTTTGCTCTCTCTCTCCTAAGCTCCAACGGCCTTTCTTTTGCCTCTGGAACTTGTGTCCTGAGCCCACACAGCCCAGCTGGCTCACTTTTTCTACCTCTGTGACTTTCTAAATAAACTTTTGCTTGTATTTGGAAAAAAAATTTGAATTCTAGGGTTGGAAGAATTCCATTTGGAAACCATGTAGCTTTCTTTCCTACCTCCAGGCCAGATCCCAACAAAGATATGCAGCCCAGAGGGGCTGTCCCTGTGCCCCGAGTCAGTGGTTCTCACACTGTGGCCCCTGGGCCACAGCACCGCCCAGAAACTCATTAGAAATGTACATCCTCAGGCCCCCGTGCAGACCTTCTGAGTCCAGAACTCGGGACATGGCCCCGAGCAGTCTAGCTGAAGAAGCCCTACCCAGGGTTCTGACGCACACGGCAATTTGAGCCGCCCTAAGAGAAGCCCAGCGGGACCTGGTGGTAGTGAAGGCCTGTAGGCACATCCTACTCCTGTCGACAGCTGCTTCAGTGATGGGTGGGGCACGGGGCTGCCCAGCTCCTCTTCCTTTGATCTTGGCTGTGTATTGAGTTTGAATGCTTATGTCCCTGCCTCCCTGATCACGTGCCAGAGAGATATGAAGTTAGTGACTGCCGTGCCCCGATTCTGGGTAATGGGCCTGAACCGTTCTCCCAGATGTAGTCACCAGTCAGCATGTTTATCTCTACCCTCGACCTGTGTCACCTTATAATGTAGTGCAGCCCATGGCCCATGAGGCTTCTGAGGTGGGCCACTTGGGACTTGCCTTCACTCCGAATACCAAGCAAAAACACCCTTCAGCATCTCTTTCAGAAGGCAGGGAAGATGAGGAGTCTCTGAGCCGAGTCTTGAAGCTCATATGACAGCAGGGCTTGTATCTGTTCAGGAGCAGGGTTTTATTTCTTGCATTCGGAAGTGCACGTGGGAGGCAGCCGTTGCCACCACCACAAGGACATCTCTGCTCTTGAGAGAGCTTTCACTCACCTTGAGTACTGGAGCCTGCTGAGCATCACTCATAATCTCAGTACCTCATGGTCCTTAGCCACACTTGTGGTAACTGCAAAATTCTGAGAACAAGCAGCGTCTAGATTTCTGGTAGAAGTGATCATTGAAGAGCTTCTTCCTTCTGCATCTCAGCCTGCAACCATTTGTATAACTCTTTTAAGAGTCAGTTCTCCCTATAGCTTTGAGCCCAAAATGAGTGTCCAGATGTTTCTCTCTTCAGATTGCTTTCTCTGTAGGCCTGCCAAAGGGACAGAGCTGGAAGTCATTGGCATGCGAGGGGGGTTATTTAATAGTTACGAAGGGGGCCAGACGTTGAGGACATTTCACATCACATCGAGTGAGGCATGGTCCCTATCTTTGATAAACTCACTCTCAGACAAATTATGAGTACCAGGCCATAGGCACAGCAAACTGCCCATCGCTTCTCTATCGGGGGACCCAGTCGAAAGTGCTTTTTCTTTAAAGGCTCCCGGTTCAAGGCAGGCCCCTATCATCCAGTTCCTCTGTGGCCCCCAGCTAACTCAAGAGAGCAACAGAGCAACAGGTTATAGAAGTGATTTCAATGAACTCAACTTGTCTAATTCTTTTCGTTCAGGGGGCAGCTCCACCAGCAGTGCTGTGAAAAGTGGACCCTGGTCAATGATGAGACCCAGGCCAAGATGGCCCGGATGGCTGCTGCAGCTGCCTGGGGTTTAGGTAAGGCTTCCTCCTAGGCACCCCAGTCAATGTGGGCAGGGTGAGACTGGGTGCTCCCATCCGAAAGTAAGGTACTATGGCTGCAGGCAGGACGTCAGATCTTCAGAAGTGTCCGACTGTCTGTATTCACTCCCGTCTCTTCCAGCTGTCTCTTCCTGAGGATTTTGTCTAACTTGTTAGACATGGTTGAAAACAGCTTTTCTTGGGGAGGCCAAAGAACACAGTGAGCGAGCGTCGAAATTAAGATACCTAGTGAGGTGTGTTTGGGGCTCTTGTCTGAACCAAGTGACTGGTTTATTTTCTCTTACGAATGATTCTCGAGGGAGGAATTCCCAAACTAGTGTTGTGACTCGACTGTCATTAGCCGTTTTCCATATTTCTGCCTTGTGTGGGGCCTGTCTGTTCAAGTCTGCCTCGTGACCCAGTATGGTTGCTGGAGCTCCACTCATCATGTCTTTAGCCCAAGCAGAATAGAGAAGATAGCTGTCTACTTTTATTTCTTACCTTTCTCAACATACATAAAACTGAATAAAATAATATAATGAACTCCCATATGCCTTTCACTATCTCTTTCAATTATAAACATTTCGACAATTTTGTTTTCTGTCTTTGCTGCCCAATGCTCGCCCCCTTACCCCCTCTCCCCAAGTCTTTTAAAGCAAAGGTTCCCTTTGAATCCTCACAGACTGTAGGTTTCTGACACCAGGCCCCAGCGTCTGTTCCAGTGATGTTCTTAGTAAGAGGGGAAGGGGTCCATAGGATGTCTCAGGAGAAAGGCTTCAGCCATCGAGTCCAGAGGAAGGTTACACAACCCTCTGCCCACATTCTGTGCCTCCTGAGTCACAGAGCTTATATCCTTTCCTTTCACAAGCTCTGGACTGGATCTAAAACATTTTTCAAAAATAAATTGCTTCCTGAGGAGTCATTGTTTGCTATTTTGCTTTTGCCCGGAGGCATTGAGAATGGATGAGCTGCTGGACTGACGTGAACGGCAGGAAAATGCCTTATAAAATTGGCAGCCCTGCAGTTTGCCACTAGTGAAGCCAATATCTTCCGCGTATGGTCCCGGAAGTCCTGGCATTCAATACACGCTCGCCCCCCCTGGTGGAGCCGCTCCATCTGCTTTCCCCGCTGCAGCCACTCTCCCAGTCGGCTGTGACATGGACTGCTGTGCCATGACCTGGCCCATCTTTCTATTGTAATAGAGCATCTTAAAATATTTATCTCCTCCTTTCTGAGGCAAAGGTACTGCCAGAGTGAAATGGGCAAACTGTTTGTCTAATCCTGTCCCGTGTCTGGGTGATGGCCATTTTCAGTTGTTAAGGGGGAATGTAATTTCCAGTGTACCATTGAACTGTGAGATGCTTCACTGGTAAGGAAGAAAGCCATTCCATCTCACCTGGAGACACCTGAGAGACTGGGTTAACGGGGCACTACATCAAACCCTCTTGACACGCCTCCTGCTGTTTCTCCCATCTTTTACGGAGCTCCCTGGGACAGCAGTGGGGGCCTGTGTTTGGGACACAGATGTGGCTTTGTGTGTGAGATTGGCTCACTCAGCCCCACAGAGTATGGGGGGGTCTCTGCAGGGTTTCAGTCCATCAAGCTCAGGTTTGTCTTGTTTGGGCCCCAAGCTAAGTGCGGTGACATTGACAAGGCCTGCTGGAGATGCTGCCTGTAGCCCAGCAGGTTGACCGCCCTAATGCTTCTCTGTCTCTCTGTCTCTCTCTCTCTCTCCCTCTTTCTCTGTGTAGGTCAGTGGGACAGCATGGAGGAGTACACCTGTATGATCCCTCGGGATACCCACGATGGGGCATTTTACAGAGCCGTGCTGGCACTACACCAGGACCTCTTCTCCCTGGCACAGCAGGTAAAAACCAGTTGTACCCAGACCACTTAGCAAACAGAAGGTAACTGCATGGCTGCAGATCCTCAGCGTGGTGCCTGTGTGGATGGGCCGTTGTACTGCAGCTCTAGAGTCTGGCTCCATGAAATTAGGGCGGTTTTGGAGCGTAGTACTCAGAAGACTGCCAGCACCTTAGCTGGGGCCGCTTTCCTCTCTGAGAGGGACACGTGTTCTGGAAGTGACCATCTAGATTGCTTGTACAGTTAGCCTTTTGGGTCACCATGGCATCCTTGTTACCGCCTTGCTTTAGCATTCCTTGTCCTAGAGGAAGATGGTCCGTTTTACCAGGCGCCTTCCTCTGCAAAGTCAGTCACAAGTTTCTTCTGGCTATTCAGGTGTGTCACATGTTGGTGACCTTCCAGGACAGCCGGTGGTTTATTCGAAAACCCTGTGCTAACTTGCTGAGTGAAATAATGAAGAAATCACATCCACCCTGTCAGGCACCAGGCTGTCTTGAATGAGGTGCTTGGGTAAATGACCTGAGTACTTAAGGGAAGGGGACACGGTAATTAACCTTAAATGTTCAAACAAGGAAGAGCTCGGCGTGATGGGTTTTTAACGGATGAAGCACAGAGGACTGCAGCTGTGGTCCCAGTGCCACCCTGGGGCTCTGCCCTGCACAAGAACTGAGACCTGGGCCGTCCACGGCACCAGCCCAAGAGCTCCCGTTTTCACACCGGGGGGTCCGGGCGTTCCTCTGTCAGTGTCAGAGGCACCGTCCCATGAGGACGAGGTGCTTTCACGTCAGAGGTGAGCCCCTGGAGGCCTTGCTTACACATCCCATGTTCACAGACGTGCCCAGCAAGGACAAGTTGACGGCAGGTAGATCCCCAGGTCATCTTATTGAGCTGCAAGACCACGGTGATTCTAAGCACACTTCTCCCCTCCCCTGTCACCCAAGACTGTGGGTGTCAGCATATACGTGAGGCTTTTGGCTGCCATGTGTTTCTGCCTTTTCCAAGAAATCAGATAGTGTGCTTTTCTAGCTACTCAGATCTGGGGAGAGGTTCCTTCCCTTCTCTTGTGAATTTTCCTCTCCGTCATTGGAATTTAAGTGAGATAGCTGATGCCACAGCTCGTTGAGAAGCCTGAAGATGACAGCACTACCCTCAGCGCCCAAGTCCAAAGCTCAGTTCCAGGGGTTTCCTGTTTCTCTCCTAGTGCGTCGACAAAGCCAGGGACCTGCTGGATGCTGAGTTAACCGCTATGGCGGGAGAGAGCTACAGTCGGGCCTACGGGGTGAGTGTCGGCTCTTCTGCAGTTGGTCATTTCAGAGGTTCTTTTCAGCGGTTTTCCCAGAGCGGGCTACCGAGGACTCTCAGGCTGCTGGGCACATGCCTGCGTGTTCTTGGCAGGTGGCCCGAACCAGAAGAAATGACTTGAGATGAGTCCTGGCTTTTGGGTGGCTCGCACGTGCTAAGTTAGAATATGATGTGCTTTCGTCAGGCCATGGTTTCTTGCCACATGCTGTCCGAGCTGGAGGAGGTGATCCAGTACAAACTTGTCCCTGAGCGACGTGAGATCATCCGCCAGATCTGGTGGGAGAGACTACAGGTGAGCCTGGTGGGAAGCCCAAGTAACGGCCGCCTCCCTCTCCTGTTTGACTCTGCATATGCTTCCGGCCTCCTCGCAGGCCAGTTTGCTTCGAAGCAAAATGCCCCAAGGCAGGGCTGTCCGACCTGCGGCACGTGGGCCGCACGCGGCTCAGGATGGCTACGAACGCGGCCCAACACAAAATTGTAAATTTACCTGAACCTTTATGAGATGCTTCTGTGACTACATGTTGCAGTGTATTGAACGTGTGGCCCAAAACAGCTCTTCTTTGCAGAGACGCCGAAAGGTTGGGCATCCCTGCTTGGATCCAAGGCTTTTCAGCTGAGCCTTTAGCTACGAGGGGGACCAATTTCCCAATCTCCTTTTATCCTTCTCTAGGAATAAAACAAATGTCTTTGATAAGTGACACAGCCAGCCAGTTGAGAGTCTTAACCTCAAAACCAGTGCCTCTCGATTTTGGCCGCACGGTAGCATGACCTAGAGAGCCTTTAAGGGTTCAGATGCCCAGGCCACTTCCCAGACCAAATAAATCAGAACTCCTGGGGACAGGCCAGCACCAGTAGCTTTTAGCCTCCCCGGGCGATTCCGAACGTGGCCAGCGCTGAGCACCTCGGCTCGAAAGCCAGTCGCTGGCCACTTGCATCCAGCTCTTTCGGCGGGCTCGCCTGATGTTCTCGCCGACCACGGCCTGCCATGTACAGTCCTCAGGTCATGGTCACCCCATGATCTCTATTCAGACGCTCTTCCACTGAAGTTTCCCGTCCTAGAGATAACTTTTCCAAGTCTTCCTTCAGTGTTTTCATTGTACATTCTGATCATTTTCGCATGAGGAGCCGTCGAGTCCAGACCTGGGAGTCAGCAGTCTTAAGTGTTCTTGGAAAGGACAGTTCTCCCAGCCATGGGGTGGGTAGGAGGGAAGTTCATCAGCAAGAGAAAGCCCTTACCACTTCCGAAGCCTCTTGTCCCTCTCCTTGTAATAATCAACCTTCTCAATGTTAAACTGCTTCCTCTTGGCTCAGTCCACACCTAATTCCAAATTCTGTCTTCAGACCAGTCAGGGTTTGTGCTTCCAGGCTTTTCAGCAGGCTGTGACAAAGCCTGTTGAGTCCCAGCCACATTCCTGCCTCAGCGGCTCAGGGCGCATTCCACTGGAAAGGAAAGAGGAGCGGGCAGACGATCACCCACGAATATAGTAGTCGTTTACGCTCTGAAGCGAGCACATGCAGTTCCTTCCCAGGTTTTATTAGCAATTATGAAATACCCGTTGAATGTTTTGATGGAAAATTGTCTGCTGGACACCAGAGCAAGCATTGCCCACTTGACTTGTACACACCCTGGTGGTTTAAGTGCCTGTAACGGTGAACGGTTTCCAAACCAGAGTTCTGATGAGTCTTCTGCCATTGTAACAAGTGGAACTTAATCCAATGAGAGACGTGGAAGGAGAGTGGTCCAGAGTCTCGGGGAGGGGAGACCCATGTCTGATTTCACTGTGTCCAAGACACTGTCATCATTTTAAGCCTTCGTGACTTTCCTATCTCCAGATAAGATGTTTTTCTTGCGTGACGGGCCACATTATTTCAGCTTCCGGGAGAAACTAGCAGGTGGTGAGGAGTCATCCAAACACTCACTCAGTATACTTTTTTCCTGTTTTTTAACTTTCCAACTCACCGTTGTCACACTTAATGGGATGGAAAGATACAGGCCAAGGCCTGAAGATAAAGCAGTGAGTTTGTGGTAGGAAGTTGGCTCTCCCGGAGGCTTGCTGTGACAGCACCCGCCGGACTGCCTGTGCGGGAAGACCGCCGCTCTGTGGACGAGTCATCTAGCCTGAGATCCCCAGCCAGTGTCTCCCACGGGCAGGGTGAGAGGTCGGCCTCGCTGGCACTGCGTCCCCTGCTGGGCTCTTTATTCGGACTCAGTCTGTGTCCTGTCACATTGAAAAGCCTACCGCCTGGCTCCCAGGCCTGGCGTCAGGGGATTCACCACTGAAGTGGTAGATCTCAACTATCCCAACGGCTTGTCTGAGTCGGACTGCTCACCGGTGAAGGTGGAGAAGGAGAGGCTCACTTTGCCCTTGGAAGTCTTTTGATATAAAATTAGCCCCTTTGATAATGATTAAGTCACTCTTTTTTATTTAAAAAAGATTTATACGTGTAAATGAGTAAGGCACTTCCCCTTCTCTGTGCACTTTTTGATCTGATACAAACAAATATGAAGCGGCAAGACTAAGCGTGAGCAAGGACAGAAGTCGTGGTGCTGGGTTAGGGTTAGTACCTTCAAAATGGAAGTGCCACCAGTTTGTAAACAGCATTTGCAACTTTAATTACTTAAACTTCCCTTACACTTAGTTTTTTTTATTTTGAGTGGTATATTTTAAATTGGATTTGTCAGTAATAGCCATCTTCTGCCAGAGAAACGAAAGCAAAAGAAAAAAAATTAAGTTAAAAATGCAGTCTTTTTAATTCAGAAAAGAAACTTAAATAATTTCATTCCTTTAACCCTCACCATAGCCCTATGAAGCTGGTGCTGTTTTTATCCCATTTTCCAGATCAGTCTCAGAGAAGTTCACTCGCCTGTCCGAGGTCACACAGGTAGTCAGTGGCAGGCAGCATTCAAGCTCCGGAGTCCATGTTCTGCTGCTCCTCCGATTTTGAGAATCCCCACACCGGGGTTTCATTCACAGCACCCTTCCCTTGAGAAAGCTGAGATTATAAAAATGAATCTCTTTTCTGTTTCACGGTGGTCTCCCTGTCACTTGTGGGGGGTTAAGACATAGCGGAGGCCCCATCCAGGCCCCACTTGTAAACGTTCCAGGGCTGCCAGCGCATCGTGGAGGACTGGCAGAAAATCCTGATGGTGCGGTCCCTTGTGGTCAGCCCCCATGAGGACATGAGGACCTGGCTCAAGTATGCAAGCCTGTGTGGCAAGAGCGGCAGGCTGGTGAGGGGCCGCCCCGCCCGGGGTCGCGGGGGAGGCTGGGGAGGGCGTGCGTTCCCGGTCCGGTCCTGTCTATACCCTGACCACTCTTGTTTTAAAGGCTCTTGCTCATAAAACCTTAGTGTTGCTCCTGGGAGTGGATCCGTCTCGGCAACTTGACCACCCTCTGCCAACAGGACACCCTCAGGTGACCTACGCCTACATGAAGAACATGTGGAAGAGCGCTCGCAAGGTCTGTATCTGAATGCTTTCCACAGCCGGCCACGTTCCTGCCCCTCACTGCCCCTGCAAGGCCCGGCAGCCTCCACACCCTTGTGTCGGGGGTGGCTCCTGTTAGGAAGCTGTTTGGCCTGGTTTCAAAAAGGGAATCATACTCAGGGAGATGCATGTATACAATTGATCAAACCAGGTGAGTGCGATCACGGTCACACAGCAGCCAGGATGCGCTGCTGCACAGGAACAGCCCAGTTCCTGCCCCTCGGAGAAGACAGGCCGGTCAGCACACGTGGAAACACTGCCTGGAGCTTCCACAAGGCCTGCGTGGTTTCTCAGACTTCTCGTCTCCTTTCCCGTCGTCGATTTGGGATTAAAAAAGCAGCAACACCCAGAGCGTAATGCCGAGGCCAGTGGGGAAGGCCATCTTGCGGCCAGTGTAGAATTCCTCTTTGTTGACAGACGGTCCTTGGGAAAGAGATGTGGCTCCTCCGGGTGGGGGGGTTTCAGTTTTATTCAGCAGTCTTCCTGGATGCTGAGGAGGACTGTCAGAAAGTACGCCCTAGAGGCAAAATGAGCACCTGCTTTGGCTTTTGCACCCTCCTTACCGGACAGGGGAGGGAGTCCCCACAGTGGGCCTGTGGTGAGAAAGGAATGCGAGGCAGCTACAGGGGCCTCAGCTGTGGAGAGAGGTGACAAAAATCGTAGTCGCGTCTCTGCCAAAGGTGTACTCCTTGGCCTAGGCCTAGAAATTGACTCGTCCTTTTGTAAGTGGTTGACCCTGTGGCCGTGATCGCCACCAGGAGTGGGAGGGACAGGCCCCACCCCCGCACTGTGTCTTCAGGGTTTACTTCGGTAGTGATGGCCCGAGTTCCCTTCTCCAAATGTGTACTTGGGGGTTTTGGTTTGTGTTTTTTTAGTTTCTGGAAGCCTTCCAAGCCAAAGCATTTCTAATTCAAAGCCCAGCCTTCCTCCAGGCAAATGAGAAAAACAGAAGGTGCTGGATCTGATGTGGTCTGGTTTCCTCCCTCCCATAGCCTCCAAGTCTTTGAATGTCTTGCCGAGGGCAGGCAGAAAGAGCCCTTGGCTAATACCTCAGCCAGGGACTGGCTTCTTTGACCACAGATTAAGGCCTTTTCTTAGGAGCCCAAACTCTGGAGGGAGGCATAAAGCCACATGGATAAAAATTTAGAAACCTATTTAAGGTCAGGTGCCTGAACTTCAAGCCCAGAGCTAGCTATGTCACATCATTATGAGAGTTCAGGAGCTACCTGAAGAAGACTGACTACTTTGTAACAATGGTGCGTGTGAACAAGTCACTTGACTTCCCTGAGCTTTACACCCCGCACTGTGAAGAGGGTTCTCTCTGCCTTACCTGAGGGTTTGGGAGAGAGCGGACCCTGCTGCACAGGAAGGCATAGGCAACAGGATGTGAACAGTCTTCCCAAACAGAACGCTTCACAGAATTAGCAGCAGCCTGGCCCTTTCGTGAAGTTTCACTAAGCTTGGATCATCGTCTTGCCCATAAACCGCCCGAGCAATCAAAACCCAGGAACACTGTGCCCAGCTGGGAGGCTGGAGCGGAGAGAAGCCTCTTCCTCTGAGTGACCAGTTCTGCATCTGTAAGGAGAAAGAGTCATTTTTCCCCTCTCACTTCCTGGGAATGGAAGAAAGAAAGTGGTTTTAATAGATCACTTTTAATTCCTTGAGAATAAATTGCCTCCGTGCCACGAAGCAGAGAAATACTAGATTCTCCCGTGATGGATTAACTCCCTAAACTCAATACTGGGCTTCAAATCCAAACTAATACCCAGCCTCCCTAGTTTGGGCCATTTATTTTTTGTTCGGTGCCTTGTTGAGTCTCCCAGAGTTTTAACTACAGGTCTTGACTGATGTGACTCGGCCCGTGGGCTCTGGAAGCTTCCGGCATCAGAGTTCCCATTTGAGTTCTCACCTGCTCCACGCGCACACCGACCACGCGCTCTCTCTCACCTTTTCAGTGATTGATCACTTCAGTACTGCCCCCAATTCTTTTTCTTTCTTCTTAATCAGATTTCGGTCTGGTCAGTGTAGTTCTCACAGAAGAAAAACTAAAGGGACATCCGTCACTTCCCAGGTGTGGGGTGTAATGTAGTTCATTTTTCAAAGCAGTGGTGAGTAACAGCTCTGTGAAGGCAGACGTTAGGGCGAGACAGGTGTCTTGTTAACTGTGGGAACATCTGTGTGTCGGCCCTGTCCTCACGCATGGACTAGCTGCCTGATAAATTGTTTGTCACATCATTCTGGCTCTGGGTTAGCCCTAGCTCTTTTTTCCTTTTAATTTTGCAATCTCTTGAGTCAGCTCTCAAGTCTTCTTGCTTGAAGGGTTATTATGCAAGTTTAGGTAAAGTGCCTGCCACGTGGCCCATCACATACCTTGAGCAACGGTAACGGTTCCTGTGGGTGAGAACCACACATCAGGGGCCAGTGTAAGACTCCAGAGTCAGGAGATAAGGCTGGTTCCGTTATTCCAGAGCATCAAGTGGCTCCTCTTGTAACTGGATCACTTTCACACCAGGGGCTGGCCCTGCCCTGGGACCTTTCTCATGCCAGGTGACCTCCAGGTTCTTTCTTGAGTCACCCAGGAAAGATCTCAAGGATGAAATCAGAGTGGGAATAAAGCGAGTTTTATTCAGGTGGAGAAAATGAAAATGGCCAGGGTGCGGGTGCCACTGTGAAAGAGACAGCAAGTGCACGTCCGAGTGGACACAGGCCAACTGCAGCCTTGGCCCTTGATGCCAGGTACTTCTTTATTGAAAAGTATCTGAGATTGGTCCGGACCGCCAAGCCAGGGAGTTTCATTTTCCTTCAAGGCCATCATCATTGACATGTTTCTATTTTAAAAAGAAAAGAAAATGATTCATATGATTTAGTATAAGATCATTCTGACCTTAGTTATCGAAAGTGTGTATTTTCCCCTCTTCTTCTGCAGCAAAGAACACGTAGCCTCTTTTTTACATGCTCTCACATCTGGTGTCTTCCCTCCGCCCTGCCCTGTGTTGGTAGATTTAAATTTCACTGTTTTTTCCATTTGAGCTTTTGATGTTGTATGCTCTGTCTCCATCCTCGAAGACCTTAAGAAATGTATGGACCCCATTTATCAAGATGCTGGTGTGTCTGGATGTGGCAGGCTTATACAAATGGCTTGTAACTTACTCCCAGATCTCTGACTACCTCTACTCTTCCGTCTCTTGGCTATTTTCTAATCTGTTTTCCTGATTACCAGGAATTTCTGTTTCTAACCCAAATGCCTTCTGCTCACTTGGTATGAAATCCCATAGTGTAAAAAGACATCACTGCTTGAGGATGCCGTGAAGATTTTGCTGCCAGGCCATCCGGTTCAACTGGATGCTGCTAAGCTAGTGACTTCCTCTTTTCCCCCATGGGTGCATGGAGTGTTCACCCCATCTCAGTGTTCTTATTTGGGTACTGAGGGGTCTACCAGATTTTTTTTTAACTATAGTTTTTGCTCTGCTGGAATATCCAAGGTACCACAGTGTTTTAAACGAATATTAAATTTGTACTAGCTTGAACTAATTCCCCATAAGCCTAATTTCCCCCAGGACAGTGTGTTGATAGTAAAGTAAGCAGTTGTTTCAAATTACTTCCTATGAATTGTTATTTGGGGTACCCAGGCAAGTAGCTTTTCCAAGGCTTATTAAACCAGCAATTACAGTTGGCAGAGAGCTAAGACTTGAGTTGAAAAACTATGAATCTTCTCGAAAAGCCCAGCCATCTCCCAGCACCATGCCTGCCCTGCCCTGCAAGGTTCCGACCCGGTGCTCGAGGGCGTGCTCTTTTGGAGAGGGGTTGACCCACACGCCTGTTACATGAGCAATCGTTCTTTCCCCCTGAGGCTGGGCCGCATGCCAAGTGGCTCCCTGTCTGTGCCCTTGTCCTGTGCAGATCGACGCCTTCCAGCACATGCAGCACTTCGTGCAGACGGTGCAGCAGCAAGCGCAGCACGCCATCGCCCCAGAGGACCAGCAGCACAAGCAGGAGCTGCACAAGCTCATGGCCCGGTGAGGTCCCCACTGGCCAAGGCCAGTCGCACCCCAGCCTGCCAGGCCAGCAGCCTCCGCAGCATGGAAGTGCCCATGGGAGTGTCGCCGGGCGGCCAGCTGCTTACCTCTCATGTTTCCTGTCGGGGTCCCAGGCAGCCCTCAAACTGTGCTGCTCCCAAGCCTCTGCTACTTATTTCTACAGGATTCAGCTGCCCAGGAGCACCCAAGTGCTGTTCCCCTCCTGGTCTCTGGCTTCTAAGTTAGACTCCTTGTTTTCCAATGCCAGATGTGCTGCTAGATAAGTTACTTAGCCTCTCTGTGCTTCCAGGTGGTCATACAAACCGGGGATAGTGAGAGTTCCTCTTTCCCAGGGAGGTATGGTATGTAAGTGGTGTGAGGATAAATGGAGAGAACACATTGCCAGGCATTTGGAGCAGTGCCAGGAACAGAGTAGCAGTCAGTGTGTGCTAGCTATTAATATTGTCACTGTAAAGAATGGAGAAGGGAAAGTGAGGCAGACTCCATACAGCAATAAGAGAAGTTACTCTTAACTGGTGTCATCCACGAAAATTGGGTTTGGGAAAGATCGGTCCATACAGACCTACCTGTACCTGGTCCCTGGTTTACGCTAGCATTGAGAGACCTCTGTCAGGAAGGAGAGATGATACCATAAAAACATATCCCAAACGCTCATCTTCCTCCTGTGTGGTTTGCAGTTCTGTTGGCTCCAACCTGTTGCTTCCTGAGAGCTGGTGGATCCCTCAGAAAGGCTGCGGTGCTCCCCCCACCATAACTCATTCTCCTTTGAGGAGGGAGCAACACAGGGGGGCTTGTTTGTCTGTTCCCAGGTGTTTCCTGAAACTTGGGGAGTGGCAGCTGAACCTCCAGGGCATCAATGAGAGCACAATCCCCAAAGTCCTGCAGTACTACAGCGCCGCCACGGAGCATGACCGCAACTGGTACAAGGTAACTGGACACAGGGCTGCCCAGCTGTGCCTCCTCCCAATGGCCCCCCAGCACTAGACAGCCTGGCTCTGCACTCCTGCGCGCCCCTGCTTGTTAGCTGGTGTGATGCTGTGAATTTGCTTCTTCGAGTGCTAGGAGACCGTCTGTCCGAAGCCCCTTACAAGAAAGATTTGGTACGCCTTTATCATGTACGTGGCTGCTGCCTTCCAGACCCTCAGCTGCTTGTTTTCCTAGGAGCATCTGGACACATGGCTAATCTCTGGAACGTTTCTTCCCTTGGGTCATCTGCCGCTTCCCAGCTTCTTCCTGTTTCCATTCCTGTTTGCTCTTCATCTAGGAACTTAACTTTCTCTGTTTTTATTGGAAAGCTCTGGGTAACATCCTGTTATGTTGTAGAAACTTTTCAAGAAGATAAAGAGAACTAGGAAATGTATAAAATGTATGACTGGCTGATAGAGGAGTGATTCTTGGACATACACATTAAGGGGCCTCCTGCTAATAGCTGCTTGGTATAGCAAATGTCACGGCTTCCTTTCCCATGTCTCCCTAGCCTACTAATACTTTGTGAAGTGATCCCTCTGGGCTCCAGACTTGTGTCAGAAGGCCACAGGAACGTCTACAACAAAAATCTTATCTCTATTAAGCATGCTTCATTCCAATCTGAAAAATGCCAATTTTGTGATGTAAGCAATAATTACTCTCTAGGACAGACAGCGTCAGTCCAAGGCTAGAAACTAAATACAGTAAACCCTTGATTAGCTGGAACCTAACTAATTAGAACTGTCTCCTAACCAGATTACTTTTCTTCATTCAACTTTTAGGGAAAAAAAAAACACAAGGAAAAATCTACTTCTAGGAATTCTAGTTCTAGTTTTTTCCTACCTAGCATAGGTCCTTTTGGGTCTACGCTGTCTCCTGCCATCAGTGGTGTCGTCCTATGTGCGTGCAGGGGCTGCTTCTCTTGTCACGGTGTCTGCCGGCTCAGTGCCGGGCACGTAGCAGATACAAAAGAGTTGCTTGTTCAGTAAATGAGGGTATGGGTAAACTGAACCTGGGTCATGGTAGAATTCTTACTCATCAAATAAATGTCAATTGCCCTGGCTGGTGTAGCTCTGTGGACTGAGCATGGGCTGCAAACCAAAGAGTTGCCAGTTCGATTCCCAGTCAAGGCACATGCCTAGATTATAGGCCAGGTCCCCAGTGGGAGCCACATGAGAGGCAGCCACACATTGATGCTTCTCTCCCTCACTTTCTCCCTTCCTTCCCTCTGTCTAAAAATAAATAAATAACATCTTTAAATAAATAAACGTCAATTATGATCAGTCTACTGTTTAGGAGGAGAAATGGGCACATTTTTTATTTAAAAAAAAAAGGTTTTTAGCAAGGAACACAAAGGAGTTTCATGATTATCTAGAAAGTACAACTGTGAGTAGATTATTCATTGTTCCTGTCACTGCAAACAGGCCCCCAGCCCAGCTCTGCCTCCTGCTCTCGCCATCACTCAGTGCCAAGCATTAGCGTTACTGCGGCCCCAGGCCTCACAGGTGTGACCCATTCCTCCTTTACCCAGATAAGCACCAGAGGCTCCTTCCGGCAAACCGCCGCCCCTGAGCCTGGGCTCTCTGGCAGGCCATGGGCCAGGTGTGGGCCGGACAGTGAGCGAGGTCACCCTCCACAGTGTTCCTTGCCCTAAATGGGTTCCTCTCCCAGCTGCCACATGACCTGGTTAAGACCTCTGCCCTCTTATGCTGTCTGTTTTGTGTACTGCCGCCGAAGTAAAGCTGTATTTCCTACAGAATGGAACGGGACCTCCTGGGCCTGACATGCTGGCTCCACGGTCTGACCCCGCCGCTTTGCTAACCTCCCCTCACTGCCCTCCTGCACACACCCTGAGCTTCAGTCAGATCGGTTCTGTTTCCTGTGCTGGCCCAGCCTGCATCTTTGTCCCTGTTCTTCCCCCACCAGGAAGTCCTGACTGCTGTCCCCGCTTGTTCCCTCCTTGCCCATCGAAGGCTGCTGAAGACCCACCCCAAGTCCCTGTCCTCTGTGAAGCTTTCCCATTGTCCACCTCTTAACTGCCCTGTCGCCTTCTGCCTGTGTTCAGGTTTGGGGGTGAGCCCCCACTAGATTAGAAGGTCCCTGATCAAGGACCAGAGCTTGCTCCTTTCGGGCGCCCCGCCCCACAGTGCTCACTGCAGTCCCTGACGCAGCAGGTGTGCCACAGCGTGAGCGCACCACGTCGAACGGACTGAAATACCCTAGCCCCGGGCCTCGAGGAAGTGAAGTTTGCTCTGTTGACCGCTGAGCAAAGGGCAGTCACCGCACTCCTCATCTCCGTCCTCAGGCTCCTCTGGCCCTTGCTGCCCAAGCGTCCCTCCGCCGCTGTTGGTCACAGCCCTGTTGTCTGTCCTCACTCTACCCACCAGGCCTGGCACGCGTGGGCAGTCATGAACTTCGAGGCTGTGCTCCACTACAAGCATCAGAACCAAGCCCGAGATGAGAAGAAGAAGCTGCGTCACACCAGTGGGGCCAACATCACCAACACAGCCACTGCTACCAGCACAGCAGCTGCCACCACCACTGCCACCAGCACCGAAGGCAGCAACAGCGAGAGCGAGGCTGAGAGCAGCGAGAACAGCCCTACACCCTCGCCTCTGCAGAAGAAGGTCACCGAGGTACCGGCCCTTCCTCCCCCGCGGGCTGACCCAGGCACCAGGCGCTTTAGGTGTTGGGCTTACAGGAACCCCGAGGCTTTACTCTGAAGTGCCAGATGGAGCTAGAAAACACTGTTTAGTTGCCATGTAGCATCGTTGGAAACAGAGCTTTTGTGAATGTGCTTGTGTCTGGGGAGCTGACGTGGCCCCAGCTAAAGAACGAGTTCCTTGTCCTGCTTCCCCACACGTGGGCTCATCCTCCCCAGGCCCGGCACCTGTGTCTGTGGGTGGCCGTGCACATCTGCAGGTCCACTCTAAGGACAGAGCCCTTTTCCTCCCCTTGGGCTGTCAGCTCAGAGTACACCCAGGTGGCTGGCAGGCCCCGAGGGCAGTGAGCTCAGAGACGCAGCCCCACCTCCCCTGCTGCCCTGCTCAGGAAGCCACCGTTAGCCCAAGTTAATGACAGTTATGACACCACGGCCATTTATTGAGTGCTTGCTAAGTGCCAGGACCGACCTTTCATGCATTACCTGATGTCACCCTCATCACTGCCCTTTGAGGTGGGCACTGTTAGCATGCTGCTGAGCCCAGGTTGCAGGTGAGAAAGCCAAGGCGGGAGTGTCACTAACACGTGTGTTCCCACAGGATCTCTCCAAAACCCTCTTGATGTACACTGTCCCCGCCGTCCAGGGCTTCTTCCGTTCTATCTCCTTGTCACGAGGCAACAACCTCCAGGACACGCTCAGGTATCAGGAACCAGAAGGGGAAACCCTGGTGGGCCATTGGAATGGCAGAGCGCAGAAGTTGGGCTTCAGGCCCTCTTTCCCTTCCCCACCCGGGTCAGTGCATCCAAGAGTAACAGCTGACCAGGCCCCACCCACATGGGTGGAACCTGCGAAGGTTAGGGAGGTGTGTGGTTGGTTATGTGGGGAAGGAGAAATCCCTGTTTGTTGCAATATCGCTGAAGTCCCCTCAGCTTTTAGAGCCAGCTCTGAGAGGCTAAATATCCGGCATGGACCAGCCAGTCCGGAGGCTGCAGGTGACAAGGGCGGCCTCCCTTGTTGGGGGATCTCCAGCTGGCTAAGCGTCAGGTTTCTGAATTGCCACCGCTGTGCAGGCGACTCTGTATTTGCAAAGATAACCCCTGGGTTGTCCATGGGCTCATCTGTTAGATTTCTGAGCTTGTACCCGGGTGATGCCTCTGCATTATTTGGAGTGAAATGATTATCCACTCGGGATGACCCTCCTGGTGCTCGGTTGAGCATTGTGACCACCCCCCACCCACCCACTCCCAAGTGGTCCCAAGGCCAGACTCCTTGCAGAGCACAGATGTGAGGCCCTGAAGTTCTTAAGAATCTTCAAGGTGAGAAACAAACTGACAAAAGTTAGGAAACTCGAATTCCCGTGACTTTCTCCTTTTTCTCTCCCAGGGTCCTCACCTTATGGTTTGATTATGGTCACTGGCCAGATGTCAATGAAGCCTTAGTGGAGGGGGTGAAAGCGATCCAGATTGACACTTGGTTACAGGTGAGGCTGTTTGGTTATAGGTGAGGGTGAACCAGCTCTAGCTCTTCCTCCATCTCTCAGGGTCCTGTTGGGAGTAGCAGGCAGCACACGCTGTATGCACAGTGGTGAGGAAGTAGGGACGGGTCCCAAGGTCAGGACTCCAAATCTTCTTTAGTTTCTTTAGAGAACTGAAGGTAATGAACCATTTCGGTGTCCAACAGAACCGACCAAAACAAGTCACAAGAGCTGGCCATTGCCCTGAATAACTACAGCTGTTTCCATGTCTCATGAGCTGCCTAACTGTTCCTTTTGAGTAACAGGTCATTCCTCAGCTCATTGCAAGAATTGATACGCCCAGGCCCTTGGTGGGACGCCTCATTCACCAGCTTCTCACAGACATTGGTCGGTACCACCCCCAGGTATGTGGAGACCTTTTGCTTCAGTTCTCAGCCTTCCCTAAAGCTACTCCAGTGATGCAAGTGCGAGAAGGGGGAGCCAGCCTCCCACCCTGCCCCTGGTGGGTCCGCCCCACGGGCGGCCCCAGGGGCCTTTATGAACGAGTGACAGCCCTGCCTGGTAGACTCAAGCATCAGTGTCACAGTCCCCTTTTCGTCTGTCGTCCTCCTCAAGTTAGTGTTGGGCCCCTTTCACGCGCGTTTGCAAGTGCTCCTCTGTGTTGTTGTTTGCTTCAGGCCCTCATCTACCCCCTGACCGTGGCTTCCAAGTCCACCACCACAGCCCGCCACAACGCGGCCAACAAGATTCTGAAGAACATGTGTGAGCACAGTAACACCCTGGTGCAGCAGGCCATGATGGTGAGTGAGGGGCCCTGCTCGCCGGGCCGCAGGCCCTGGGTGACTGCTGCTCCTCCTCACAGCTGCTGCAGGCTCCCTCTGGCTGCCGGAAAGAGTACCTGCTGTTTCTCCAAGACATTCTGAGTGTAGCTTCTCCTTCCCTACTCCCCTCTGTGACCCAGGTGAGTGAGGAGCTGATCCGAGTGGCCATCCTCTGGCATGAGATGTGGCACGAAGGCCTGGAAGAAGCTTCCCGTCTGTACTTTGGGGAGAGGAACGTGAAAGGCATGTTTGAGGTGCTGGAACCCCTGCATGCGATGATGGAGCGGGGACCCCAGACTCTGAAGGAAACCTCCTTTAACCAGGTATGGGATAGCAAAACCTGAAAGACAGGCCCAGAGGCTTCATCAGACCCCTTTCCCTCCAGCCTTTCTGCTGACTTAACGGAATAAAATGACGGAGGTCGCAGGATATACAAACACCAGAAATTTGATTGTCATAACTTACAAAACCCTCCCCAAAGTTTAACTGGAAAACCACAAGATACCCCACAAGACCTTCCTTTACCTAACAAGCTGTCCTGAGACTGGGGGCTCCAGGACAGGAGAGCTGCAGAGCCACCCTTGCTGAGCCGTCCACACCGCTGCCTCCCAGCCGTTGTGCTCCGAGGGGTCCTGCCGTCTGCTCGGGAGTCAGCCTGGGGTCAATCAACACCTGTGACCCCTTGTACGTTTCCCCTGCATTCCCTCCCAGGCATATGGTCGAGACTTAATGGAAGCCCAGGAGTGGTGCAGGAAGTACATGAAATCAGGGAATGTCAAGGACCTCACCCAGGCCTGGGACCTCTATTATCATGTGTTCAGACGAATCTCAAAGCAGCTGCCTCAGGTAGGATCTGCGGGTTCTTGCAGGATTAAGTGTCATTATAGTCCTTTCTGTGTTACTGCCTGTAATGTTCTAGCACTAATTTCAAAGCTCCTGGTTTCGCTTTGCAGACTTTGGGACAAGTCATCGCTATTAGCAGTTCACTGAAAAAAACTTAAATTGCATTTAAATTCCTCCCGGGAGGCAGAAAACTAAACCCTGTGGTGCTTATTCACAGCTCACATCCTTGGAGCTGCAGTACGTTTCCCCCAAACTGCTGATGTGCCGGGACCTTGAGTTGGCTGTGCCGGGAACATACGACCCCAACCAGCCGATCATTCGCATTCAGTCCATAGCACCGTCCTTGCAAGTCATCACATCCAAGCAGAGGCCCCGGAAGCTGACACTTATGGGTGAGGACCACTGTGCACGTCTCTCCCTGCATCTCCCTCCCACCCTGGCCAGACCCCACCCCGCCGTGGAAAAATACTGCTTGCTGTTCACGCTGCCGATCTTTCACATGCTCCATCTGTCCGTGTTTACTTGAGGGGAATAGAGGACACCTGGATTTCTCCATGTTCCATCACCAGGAGCAAGACTCCTGGTTCGCTCACAGAGCCGTGCCTGTGGAAGTGAAGCGTGACCAGGTGGAAGGGCATTGTGACGTGTGCAACAGGGAGCACAGGCTGTTTGGAAGGCCAAGGTGGGGGCTGATGAGGCCGACAGAGGCATGTGGACACACACATGGGCAGGACAGGCTCCGTTGCAGGAAGGGCATCCAGGCTCTGGAGTATTCTTCTTAACATCACAGTCCCTCTTTGTGGGATAGGACTGTGTAAAACCCAAACGGGGAGGGATAAACTCTCACAGTGAGTGAGGGTCATCCCCTGTCTGGGATAGTTGGGGAGGCTTAAGGACTCTGGTGGCACTTTGAGGTTTTAGTAAATGATGCCCATGTTTTTTCTATGCAGTTAATTAGTCACCAGCACCAGTTCCTTGGGGTCCACGGGTGATTAGAGTCTCTCCATGGGCTAGCATCTTCCAGTACTAAAACACGTGTCAGTCAGCTTCCCAGCCATGTTTAATTAGAAGGACCTGATGAAGGAACTGTTTCCAGAGGTGGAAGCAGAGTTCGGAGAGCCGACAGTGAGAAGCTGCTTCCCCTCACCTTGCAGGCCTGAAAAGACAAGGAGCCCATCAAGGGCCTGTGCCACCTGTTGTGGACTGAGCGAGGTTCGAGAACAACACCTCAGGGTACTGCTTGCCGACTCCACAGAAATACCCCAGAGGGCTGGCTGTGAAAGACGGGTTCATCCGTTTTCTGCCGCACAGGCTGTCCCAGGGCAGAGTTACACAGAGCACGGGAACAAAGCCAATGGCCTGCACGGGGGTGCTCGCACACGAGCTCTGAGAGATCAGAACGCCAGCGTGTCTTTGCAGTTGCTCACAGTCCGGGCTCACATCTAGAAGCAGTTTCTCTTTGGCTGTTTCCTGACCAGGGAGCTGGCCAGGCTCCCAAGCTCTTACAGTCCCCTTACAGATGGCCTTCATCACGTTCCCGCAGGGTGCCAGGGACAGTGGGAGCAAGGGAAGGGCCCCTGTCCTCACACACCACACACCACCAGAAGCGGTAGCCCCGGTACAGAGACAGAGCTGCTTCTAGAACTGTGGCAGGCTGGTTGTCAGGGGCAAGTACTCTGACCTCTCTCTCTTCCCGTCTTCTGACCTCCTGCTGTGCCCCCATAGGCCAAGCCCAACTGGAAGCCCAGGTGACCCAATGTGGTGAGGTCAGGCTTCTCAGGTCAGAGCAGGACAGAGAAGGGCAGAGTGGGTTGGGCAGGGGAATGTTCAGAATGGCCATTTCTATGCAGAATCAGCCCTGGTCCTCAAAGACAGAACTTTTTCAACATATTTGTTTTTCATTTGAACTACATCGCATTGGGGGACCATCAAAAGCAGGGTCATTTTTGTTTTTCTTCAATTATAAGGAGTGTTTTTGCTGCTGGTAGGATAAAGTATATGAAGCCTGCAGGACCCTTTGAGGACAGTAGTGGTCCACCCCTACCGGGTTTGAGACCCTCTTGATCTGCACTAACTGCCCCCACTGTTCCTTACAGGCAGCAACGGGCATGAGTTTGTTTTCCTCCTGAAGGGCCACGAGGACCTGCGGCAGGATGAGCGGGTGATGCAGCTCTTCGGCCTGGTCAATACCCTGCTGGCCAACGACCCAACGTCCCTTCGGAAGAACCTCAGGTACTCAGGATAGCTAGCTCTTTTCCTGCATCTCTGCCTTGCAGTCATGTGCCTCTACGGAGTATGTTGTAAAAGAAAAACCCCCCTAGTTTCAGAGTGTTCTCATACGGAATGCCTTTAACAGCCCTAAAGACCCGGAATGGAACACCCTGGGGCCCTTTGACTGGAGAGTCTGCACATTTGACATGTTCTCCCCCTGATGGGGTCCCAGGCAGACCTTTCCTTTCCGCAGTACTCCCTTACCCCTCCTTCTGTAAGAACATGAATATTAAGTTGGGAGGTTATTTTAGGCTTAGAAATAATCACTGGATTTCCCCCAAAGCATCAAGTTTGTCAGCGGGTTGAGAGACCCATGTGCTTTTCACACCGTCAGTGCACTGGCCTTACATGATGCCTTATCCTTTGCACAAGGTCCTCATCACATACCACTACAGCCCTATGCAGGGGGTTCGTTAAAACTAGTGTGCACGTGTCATGAGTGGGTCAGAGGTGTGCTCTGTTTACCGTGCAATAACCTCGCTTTCCTGTGGACGCCAGCATCCAGAGATACGCAGTCATTCCTTTATCAACCAACTCGGGCCTCATCGGCTGGGTCCCCCACTGTGACACGCTGCATGCCCTCATCCGGGACTACAGGGAGAAAAAGAAGATCCTCCTCAACATCGAGCATCGCATCATGTTGCGGGTATGTGAAGCGCTGCCGGACCCAGCCCTGTGACGTCCCAGAGGCAGGACTCACCAGTCAGGGAGGCTGTACAAACCCACTTTTCTTGTGCTCTTATATATGCCCATCACTACAAAACTGATTTGAGAGACTTAGCCACTGAAGAAGGTTTAAGGATGTGAGTCCTAAAGAAGATAACCTCTGAGAAACAGAAGGACCCTAAAGCCCAGAGGGTTAAGGTTTATGAGACTGAACAGTATTATTTATCAGGTACGTAATGCACGCAGGGTGGAGAGAGAAAGTTTAGGAATGTGTAAGTGAGAAGAAAGAGTTGCTTGTTTCCCCGAACCCTAACCCCTCCAGGGCTCGCTCTCACACCCGTGGGCTGTACTGCGGAGAGGCCTTTGTACCCGTAGGCCCTGGCGCTCCCTGTGGTCATAGGTGAGAGTGGCCACTCCGCTCCGTGTTTCGTTTTGCAGTGTTCTTATTTTGCTTCTCCCTTTGGCCGTGGTGGTGAAATTAGAGCCCACCTCTGGCTGGACCTGAGCCTTACTCCTTCCTGTGTTTAAGCTGCTTGACTCGGGCTGCTCTCTCACAGTGGTTCTGTCCCGATGCAGATGGCTCCGGACTACGACCACCTGACTCTGATGCAGAAGGTAGAGGTGTTTGAGCATGCCGTGAATAACACGGCCGGGGACGACCTGGCCAAGCTGCTGTGGCTGAAAAGCCCCAGCTCGGAGGTATGGCACCCTTGGCTTCGTGCACTCGTTGCTTTTGGCACACCCAGTCTTGGCAGGGTGGCTTTCTCGTCCGTTCAGGTGCACCTGTGGGCTCCTCTGTGTCAGGATTAGCTGAGGATTACGTGCAGTCTTTCGTAACAAAGATTAAGTGGGTGAGCTGCGCAGTTTCCAGATGTAGATTTAGTGCTCTCTGTCTCCCATTTCTTACACTAGTACGTGAGCTTGCGTGAGCTCTGGTGTAGCCTTGTCTCTGTCTGTTACCAGTACCAGCAGAGCAGCACGTCACCCTAGAGCTCTTGTGTAAGGGCTCCAGTGCTCTTCTTGTTACAGATTCCCTGTGTGTTACTCTTGTTACAGATTCCCTGTGTGTTACTCTTGTTACAGATTCCCTGTGTGTTACTCTTGTTACAGATTTCCTGTGTGTTACTCTTGTTACAGATTCCTTATGTGTTACTCTTGTTACAGATTCCCTGTGTGTTACTCTTGTTACAGATTCCCTATGTGTTACTCTTGTTACAGATTCCCTGTGTGTTACTCTTGTTACAGATTCCCTGTGTGTTACTCTTGTTACAGATTTCCTGTGTGTTACTCTTGTTACAGATTCCTTATGTGTTACTCTTGTTACAGATTCCCTGTGTGTTACTCTTGTTACAGATTCCCTGTGTGTTTGGTGTTTCACTCTTGTTAGTGGCATGTTTCTTGGTTTTGAATGTTTGTTTTATTTTGTTTTTTACATACAGACACTTTTTAAGTTATAAGTTAACAGATTTTTAATTATTTAAAATTTGTGCTTTTGGCTTTATATTTAGAAAGGCCCTCTTCACCTCAAGATTATGTATCTTTATATATATATTGTACTAATTATCAGATTTGTTTTTACATTTAAATCCTTAACTAAATTTGGAATCTAGCATTAGGGTATAAATTATATTTTCTTAAGAAGACTAGCCAACACCACGATATTTACCAAATAATTCATCCTTTCCCTATTTAAAGGATTCCATTTTTATTATACACTAAATTTGGATTTGTTTGTAGAGCTTCTGTTCTGTTCCATTGATCTTTCTGCCTGTTTCTCCTCAAGTTTCATACTGTTAATACATATTT